>CAIGRM010071675.1:0-15995 GCA_903798335.1 Fraxinus albicans | reverse complement strand
TAGTTTCATGGAATAATATTTTATTGTTGAACATGAAAGAATTAAAAGATCAAAATATTATTTATTGATGATTTGAATTGTCCAAATAAAAAGTTCTAGACAACGAATAGCTAGTTCAGATATTTACGATCAAGAAGTACTGAATTCTCTTTCGTATAGATCCTGAGAAGAAGAAGGTTGGAATGCCAATATATGTGTCCTATGAGGTTTCTTGTAAATTCAAAACATTTCTTTTTTTTTTTCTTGTTTTGAATATTGATTTAACTTCGCATAGTTATGAAAATCGACTCGAACAAAGAATGTATTATTGAGTTACTGGTTAATTTGTTAGGTCAGCTCTAATTTTATATATTCTTAATTACATAAAATCAAGGTTGGCATAATAACCTCACCATTTTATTACGAATTCCTCTTTTTGTTCTTTAGCACACAAATTTCTTGCAATTCATATTTGAAGATAAGTCTTGTCCATGATAACCTCACCATCCATTTGTAATAAAAGAAATTATTTTTCGATTGTCTTGAATATAAGCACTCTGTTCTTATTAGAGCGAATTTGTAATTCAAATTCAAATTAAAAACGCTCCAAGTATTTTTAGTTTTTTTTTCCTCATTTGAAATTGATTTCACCCAAGGCTAATTGTAAAGAGCATGAATTCTTTCTTTGTCATGATTGGAAATTTTAAATTGAAAATTTTGCCTCTTTGTTTGGGAATTGGAAGCATCTTTCAGAACCCTATGATATATCTATGTGGACACGGGTTGTTGCCCAGTAGGTAATGCACTTTCTGCAAAGCATTAAAATTTCTATGTTACCCGTATCTATTAAGTTCCATCACTATCCCTTTATTTAGAAATTTAAAGGGTAAATAATTAATTTTATTTATTTATTTTCAATATCTTACTTGTATATGAAATTGACTAATTCTATAAGAGGTCCCAATCTTTTTTAAGTTTGACACTCATTCTCTCAAACTATCATTTGTTGCATTTATGTCCCAACATTTTCAAATTGTGACATGAATCAATGACCTAGTAAAACTTTCATCGTATCACTTTAGCTAGACATTGACCTCTAAAGTTCATGTATTGTTCTTGTAATTAACCTGAAAAATAAAAAATGGGAATTGTTGATGAAAATTCTAGTACAAATTCTACTCAATTTCGTTAGGCAAATGAAGTTCCAAAACATTTTATGGGGGTATAAATAATGACTTTAGAAATAGAAAATGTACTTATTTGTTGACTAATAGAGACCCAGTTGCTCGGCCTCTTAGAATTAGCCTCGAGGTAGTCTCAACATTTATCTCGCTCCAGGCCCATCAATATTTGTACACATATTTTAATATTATACTCATTTACTTGAGTTTCTATCACGAACCACATATCTACATTGAAAAGTATTTACTATCCAAAGTCACAAAATAATATTAAGAGCCTGTCTGAGAGTAATAGAAAACAAAATTTCAGTCGTTGTGACCACAAGAATTGACCACTATGTGAGATGATGGGCACCACTTTTTTAAATATAACGGTCAAAAAAGGAATTTTATTGTGAATTTAAGCGAAAACAGACAGCCTCTAATTCTAGATACGGGCAAGTCGGTTTACAAAGTTAATGGTCTTGAAATATGCATTTCATTATCACATGCACTCATTAGGTAATGGGTTTGAAGTTAGCATATTTATTGAAAAAACATAGAAAATTCATGAAAACTCTAAAACACACTTCTTTAATTAGATATCAGAGCGTGTTCGATCACGATGGTTCCTTCTTAACAACCGGTCAAAACTACCCAAACAACTCGTCTTGCAGCTAAAAGGAAAACCATAGTTAAATTATTGCTTGAAAGCCCTTTCAAAATTTGATATTAACAATACTTTTCTAAAAAATTGGTAATATGCTATTTGGAGAAGTCAGTGTCAATGGTGGGTCTATGTGTAAGCCAACCCATTAAGGTACAAGTGGTAGTACTTATTAAACGACAAAGATTTTTCTATTTGTACATAAAAAAATGTACATAATTGATTGCATAATATGACGTGGAGGGAAAAAATTTGATGAAAAAGTTGATTGTGTATTAAATTGACCAATGATAGAGTGTCATATGACAGTATGTCATTTATTATTTAAATCTTAATGTACACGTAGCAAGATCCAGAAAACAATTATGTTAGATGACAAATGTACATTCTTGAGTACATTTAGCCTTACACTCCATCCTATGTTGCATAATCTAGGTAGAAAAGAGAGAGACTATTGAGAAAATCAAAAGGGGTGGTTGTACCAACAACCTAGAACTTTTGCATGGCTTATCATTAATCGCACCATATCTAACAGTGTGTGATTCCTCATTTTAAATACACTATTGTGTTGCGGTGCATATTGCAAAGTCTACTGTTGGAGAATCTCATTCTCGTTTACATAATCTAAAAGTTCATCTTTCAAATATTCTCCATTTTGATCAGATCTTAATGTAAGAATATATTTACCTAATTGTTTCTCTACTTTTAGTTTTAATTCCTTGAATTTTTCAAGAATTTCATGTTTGAATTTCATTAAATATGCGTAATCATATCTACAATGGTCATTAATAAAATTGATGAAATAAGATAAACCCCATCTAGTAGTAATTGACTTATGTCTACATGCATCAATATGTACTAGGTCCAGTAATTGTGCAGATTTTTCTCATTTTTCCAGTAAAAGGAGATTTGGTCATTTATCAAATGATTTAAAATCAATTGACCCCAAATATCCTTCTTTATGTAATTTGAAAATGTATTTTTTCATTTATGTGACCTAGTCTACAGTACTAGAGATAGGTATTATTTCTATTGTCACTTTTTTACCTTTTATTTTCTATATTCATAATAGAAGGCTAGGTATCTAGAATATAAATTTCATTTTATAATTTATCACGACCATAAAACATCGTCAAGATAAAATAAACAACAATTCCTTAACATTAACTGTAAAACCATTCATATCCAAACATTAAATTAAAATAATATATTTTGTAATGGCGGGAAAACAAAAAAATTCTCCAACTCCAATATTAAGCCTAAAGGCAATGGTAAAAAGTATATTTATATAGTTAATACAACAATCTTTACTCCATTTTCAATGCACACGTCAACTTTTTCCTTTTGCAGTGGTCTACTTTTTTTAGTCCTTGCATATTTACGTAAATATAAGATCCACATTCGGTATCTAATACCCAAGAAGCTATTGAAGTTGACATATTAACCTCAATAACAAATATATGTGAGTATAATCTTCAGAAGACTTCTTTTTCTTCAAGCTCGCGAGGTAAGCCTTGTAGTCCCTCTTTCAATAACTTTTCATTCCACAATGATAGCACGTGTCATCAGACTTGATATTGTCCTTCATTGCTTTGATTGTTTTCTTTTTTCTTTTTTTTATTAGCCTTCTTGGATGTTTTGCCGAAGCATTCTTTAGACTTTCTCTTAGTATCCTTAGAAGAATTGATGGCTAAAACCTGCCCACTACCAGCTTTGATATTGGGTTAAACAGTCTTAAGCATATTCGGCAATTATGGAAGAGTGCACTCGAGCTTGTTTATGTTGAAATTCAAAATAAATTGTGAATAGTTCTCTAGGAGAAATTGCATTACTAAGTCTATACCATATGTTCTTGGTCTATGACTGAACACAACTGAGCAAACTTCTCAATGTAGACAATCATCTTCTATAAATGAGCACTAATTGAAGAGCCTAATGTCATTTTTCACTGGAATAGTTGCTTGGAACTCTCATATCTTTCTACATGTGATTGTTCATAATACAACTCTTTGAGATGAAAAATTATAATGTTAGCATTCATACCCTCACGTTGCATTGCAACTTAGGTGACAAAGCTACAAGCATAACATATGTTACAGTGTTATCATCATCAATATGTTTATTATAAGCAGCTACATCTTTCTCAGTTGAATCCTTAGTGGGAACCTCTAGAAAGAGTTGCCGAAGAACGTATCCAACTTTCTCTAGGAGATATTTTATAACTGGTTTAATGGTCAGATACATTGATAGTTGATGCTGTAGCAGGTAGTACACTGATATCTAAGACTACAGATGATGCTTATTCCTTACTTGATAAAATAGCCACCAACAGTTATCAATGGCCAAATGAGCGTTCAAGTGTGGAAATGGTTGTTAGTCTTTATGAGGTGTATCCCATTACTACTCTTATAGCTCAAGTTTCATTGCTTACTACCTAAATAGCTGCATTGACTACACAGAGAACTCAACAAAAAGTAGATTTGTCTATAGCTACTTCTACACCACAACATGACACTGATATGGAGAATGAACACGTCCAATATGTAAACAACCTAAATTTCAACCAAAGATGAAATAATTCATCAAATTATTATCATCCAGGGTTGCGAAATCATAAATCATCACAATCTCTTTTATGGTAATACCAAGAATGTGCTCCAACCTCTTATAGGGTTTAATAATCTAGCTTTTAAAGGGAAATCATCATTTGAAGATATCTTAGGAACCTTTATTTCGAAAACAAGAGTGAGATTCAACAAAAATGAGTTACGATTGGACAACATTGAGACCCATATGAGCAACATCAGAGCCATAATGAAATCTTGAGGTATAGATTGGTCAATTAGCTACTATAATAGATTCTCAATTGAATGGAAATTTCCAACCTGAAGGAACACTACAAGGCCATCATAGCGAGAAATAATAAAGCAATTGAAGATAGAAAGCCTAAAGAGGCTGTGAGTTCTACACCGAATCCCAATCAAGAGGAAGAAAGCATGTTGCACAACAGGAAATTCAAGCAGAGGAAACAAAGAAGGCTCCTAAGCCCAATTCGATCTCATTCCCAATCGTTCTACTAATCATAAAACAATTACTTTAGAAGAAGAATTTTGATACACAATTTGCCAAGTTCCTAGATATTTTCAAGAAGATTCATTCTAAAATTTCTTTATGAAAGAGGTGATGTGTAAGAATAGAAAGTTGGAAGAATATGAAACAGTGAAACTAACAGAAGAGTGTGGTGTCATTCTCTAGAAGAAACTTCCTCTGAAGATGAAGGATCTAAATAGCTTACTTGTACAATTGGTGGGTCTTTCTTTGATAAAGCACTGCTTCCTCTTGGGGTTAGCATCAACTTGATGCCTCTCTCTATATTCAAGAAATTGGGTCTTCGGAAAGTGAAGCCTACAACTGTCACTTTGCAGCTTGTTGATAGATATCTTACATACCTACATGGATCATTGAAGATGTGTTGGTTATAGTTTATAAATTCATTTTTCTAGCTGATTTAGTGATATTGGACACGAAAGAAGATCAAGAGATACCATTGATTCTTGGCATACCATTTTGGCAATTGGTAGAGCTCTAATTGATGTATATGGAAGATAATTGACACTGCACATTAATAAAAAGAGGTCATGTTCAATTATATCAACCCATGAAATTTCACCCACACGTGTTTCGGGATTGGCTTTATAGATGTCGTGGTAAGAGAAGAAGAGTTCTTTGAAGACACTCTAAAGCAGTTTATTGTGACTAGTACATCAAAAGAAGCTATAGCTACTGCTGGAGGTTATACAATGGGCAAAGAATTGGTTAATTGTATATTGGCCCTTGAAGCTTTGACAATTGAAAGTAATCCGACATGGAAGGAAGATATTTAGCAGCCTGTCAACACTCTTGAATCCAAAGAGAATCTCAGCACTATACTTGAGTTAAAAGCAACTGCATGACAATCTTCTCTATGCTTTTTTGGAGGAAGATTCTACATCTCCAATGATTATTTCTATATCACTAAAGTTGAACAAGAAAAATTGCTTAATGTGCTAAGAAAAACACAAGTCCGCCCTGGGTTGATCAATAGCAGATATCAAAGAAATCAGTCCAACAGTATGCATGCACAAAATCCATATGGAGGACTTTTACAAGCCATGTATTGAACGCCAAATAAAATTGAATCCAGTAATGAAAGAAGTGGTTCGAGCATAGGTGTTGAAACTTTGAAGGCCGGGATAATATTTGTTATTTCAGATAGTATATGGGCCAGTCCTTTACAAGTAGTACCTAAAAGGGTGGGATGACAGTGGTCAAGAACAACAACAATTAGTTGATTCCTACGAGAATTGTAACTAGTTGGAAGTTATGTATTGATTATGGGAAGTTGAATAAGGCGATAAGGAAAAATCATTTTCCACTCTCTTTCATTGACCAGATGTTGGATCGTTTGCCAGGCTACTTTTATTACTGTTTCTTAGATGGATATTCTGAGTACAATTAGATTGCAGTAGCACCTATTCACTAGCCCTTATAGAACATTTGCTTTTCAATGTTGCCATTCGATTTATGTAACAATCCAGCTACATTTCGGAGATGTATAATGCTTAAAGAGATGTCATCTCTTTGCAATCTTCTAGAAAAAAGACACTCTTTCTCGTTTTGATGAAGAATGCTTAAAGGGCTTTGAGACAATTAAGGAAAATTTGATTATAGCTCCAATCATGATAGTGCCAGATTTGAGTCAACCATTTGAAGTCATGTGTGATGCTAGTATTTTGTAGTTGGAGTACTATCGAGACAACGATGTGACGAAGTATTTTGAGACATTTACTACACTAGCAAAACTCTAAACAAAGTACAACAAAACACACCACAAAAAAAAAGATGTTAGCTGTAAAAAGAAATGTTAACAATAGTCTTTGCTTGTGATAAATTTTGGCACTATCTCATTGGCACTAAGGTAATCATCTACATTGATCATGCATTAATCTAATATTTATTTGCAAAGAAGGATGCAAAACCTCGATTGATTCGGTGGATATTATTGCTACAAGAGTTTGATATAAAGATCCGGAATAAGAAGGTAGCGAGAATTTAGTGGCTGATCATCTTTCACGATTAGAGAATGAAGAAATGAAAAGTGCAATCCAAGAAAACAATTCTTGATGAGTTCCTCTTAGCATTTTTAGCTAAACTTCCATGGTATGCTAATTTTGTTAATTACTTAGCCTGTTGGAAAATACCACCACACATGACTTCTCACCAAAAGAAAAAAGTTCCTGCATGATGTAGTCATATTTGTGGGATGATCCGTTTCTATTCAAGTGTTGCACAGATCGGATGATAAGAAGATGTGTCCCCATGGAAGAAACACAATAAATTATGCATCATTGCCTTTTTTCACCTTATGGAGATCACTTCGATCCTACAAGCACTGCAGCTAAGGTATTATAGTCAGGTTTTTATTGGCCAACTCTCTTCAAGGACTATTATAATTTTGTGAAGCCTTGTGGTCGTTGTCAATGCACAAAGAATATTTCAAGGCATCGCGAGCTTCCATTGACCAATATGCTTAAGGTAGAGCTATTTGATGTATGTGAGATAGACTTCATGGGTTCATTTCTACCCTTCTTTGGCCAGGTGTATATCTTACTTGTTTACAATTGTCAGTAATTAAGATATACATTTTTGTAACAAACTTTTCAAGTCTCTATTGAAAAAGTACAATGTGTGGCATAAATTGGCACTTGGTCATTATTGACAACGTAATGGGCAAGTGGAAATCTCAAATAGAGTGATTAAATAAATTTTGGAAAAGATGGTAAACATTAAAAAAAGATTGACTTAAAAGCTGGATGAGGCATTATGGGCATACATACGACATTCAAAATGCCAATTGGAATGTAACCTTATCGGTTAGTATTTGGGAAAGCATATCACTTATCGGTGGAATTGGAGCATCAAGCTCATTGGGTAGTGAAGAAACTCAATTTCGCTATGATCCAAAATGCATTTTACAACTTGATAAACTAAAGCAATTTCACTATGATGCATATGAGAATGCAAAAATCTATAAAGAGCTGACTAAGAAGTGGCATGACGAGATGATACTGAGAAGAGAGTTCAAGCCAGGATAAAGAGTGCTTCTTTTTAACTCTTGCTTGAAATTGTTCCTAGGAAAGCTTAAAACACGATGATGAGGACCATTTGTCATTCACAAAGTATTTCCCTTTGACACATTAGAATTGTTAAGCAAGGATGGATCTATATTCTGACCCAACAGTCAACGCCTTAAGCATTACCATGGAGAATAAAATCAGGATGTGGAAGAATTTTTTCTTTGAGAGTCAAGCTAGAACCACAACAAAGTCAAGCTAATGGCGTTAAATAAGCACCTCTTAGGAGGCAACCCAAGTTCTATCCCTCCTTTTCAATTATTTAGATATTAAATTATACATTTTTATATTGTTTCTTAGGCTGTGTCTGGGCCGAATTCTTTGCCAGATTTTGAGTGATTTTTCAACCGTTGCAAAGAACTCCAACCGCAGAAGTTGACCAAAGATGAGAGGTGTCGGGGCCATTGTTTGAAAAAAAGGCTATATTCCCACTGAAAATCTGATGAAAAGCAGGGCCAGACAAAGCCTTAATGTTTTCGTTAATTTTCGTAAGTTAATGTTCGAGTATAATGGAGATTGAAAGTTTAAAAAAAGGTGGTTCAACTGAAAGTCAGCGCCCAGGCACCAGACCACAATTTTCCAAAATTATAACGAAACTTGGTGCCTAGGTGCCATCCCACATACCAAAACCTCAAAACTTATACAGTGTCTGGACCTAAAAACCACACGTAAGTTAACGCTTACGTTCCACTTACGTAGCAACTTGGCACTGTCCCGTTTTCATCCCCTTTATTTTAAGAACTCTCCCAGTCTTTTTCTAACTCATTCTCTTCAATTTCTTCAGGCCCTAAATCGATTCCTTCTCCTTCAATCTCATCACTTCTCTTTACAAATCAATCATCTCCAAATCACTAAATTTTATACACTCATCTTCCCATTACAACACATACTCCCTTTTCAACTCTTAAAGTCCAAACTCAAAAATTTCACACCAACAATCATTCACTTCATGTACAAATCAAACCAAAACATCACATACTCCTTTTTCAACTCTTAAAATCCCAAAGCTCGAAAATTTCACACCAAAAATCATTCACTTCATGCACAAATCAAACCAAAACATCTACAAATCTTTCATTGTTCTAATTCAAGGACTCTTCACAAAAGATTTGCTAAAGTTTTGGAAGTAGACCACTAGAAGAAGGGAACTTGACTTTGTGTATGTAAGTTTTTCACATTCTCATTCAATTTACAATTTTGGGAAAGTTGTGCTCACCAAGTGTTTAATAAAAAGTCTAGGAGAAATTTTATTTCTTAGTGGTTGGAATTTGTTAAGAAAATAAAACCAGCAGCACAGATGAAGGAAAACGAAATGGAACTAGTAATAACATATGAAAAGAGCAACGGAATTTAAAAGATAAAATTCAATATGAAATTCATATTGAATGAACTAGATGAAGGAATGTTTAAAACACTTATTATTCATCAAAAGCTCAAGTAAAACATTGAATACAAAGCTCTATTTATAGAGTGAATTCCTAACTACATAACAAACTAAAGAAGCATCTAGAATGAGGCATGTGCTGGTGAAGGATCTGAAAGAATATTCATGTGCTGAACGAGAACTGAAGAACAGAAGAAGAATCTGAAAGGAAGACTTGCTGGATGTGTGAACTGATGCTGGTGATCTGATGAGATGCAGCCCGTGTGAACTGATGAGCTCGCGAGTATTCCAATAGAATTTGATTATCAGTTTGGACTATATTGTCATTGTGGATTGGATTGTTAATGTAGTGCATTGGTTGTAAGTGAGATTGGTCAAGTAAATTGGTATACATCAAATGGCTCCAAAATGAGCTCGAAACACTACATCATCTTCCTCTTCCTTTGATAGTCACAACTTTTTTAGCGTAGAGGCGGCTGAGCGATACAATAGTTTGGTAGTGCGCAAGAATTGTATTCTTGAGAGGAGATTCGATGATTATATGATGCAACAAATAGAACATCAGGGTTGGGAGTTGTCTGCAAAACAACCAAAAGTAGCTTTGATACCGGTAGTGATGGAGTTTTATGCAAATGCAAGGGAGCATAACGACTTTAAGGTTTTTGTGAGAAGGAAGTGGATTGCCTTTGACAGAATACATCAGTTCTACAATCTCATACAAGACTTTACGATGAGAAAATGGATCTCGAGGAACTACTCCAACTTTGGACAAAGTTTTGCAGTAGTTGGAAGAGGTCTAATATTGATGTTATTAACTTTCTGCCTCGGGTATGTACTTGGAGTGTAAAGCTTGGCATTACTTCATATATGCCAAACTCCTACCAAACAATTATCTCAGCAAGGTAACAAAGGAATATGTCATCCTTAACTATGTTATTCAGAAAGGCATGTCAACGGATGTTGGAAAAATAATTAACAATAGCATCCTATACACTTTGAGGGACTTAACCACTGGTGCTCTGGGCCTTGATATATGGATTATGCTACAAAGGGAGTATTTTAACATACTCATTAGAAGAAGTGGTGCATCCCAACCTACCCTTCACACGGGCTAGTACTGCAAAGATCGTGAGTCGCAAGGATTTTTAAGCATAGCTGCTTATGTGGTAGAGTAACAGCCATCACAAGCACTTCCACCTCTACCAGTCAATGATACTAGCATGGACCTTGCTAGTCATATTCAATCAATGCGACTGTAGATGACACAACTGTAAAATTCTATGTAGCAACAGTTTGACTATCAAAATCAATTCAACAATGCATTGGTTTCTATGTTCTCGCACTGGGGTTTTAATTCTAGGAAGAGTGTTGTCATGTTTCATCAACCTCTAGTATTTTTAACACACCTAACCAATCCACCTCCACCCACCATGACGCTGACATCGATGAAGACAATTGATGTCTTCACTCAGGGAAGTCCTCCTCATTTGTCTTTAATTTCACATTAGGGACAATGTTTAGTTTAAGTTTGGAAGGTGAAACATTAATTGTTTAACTGCTTTTGTGTGATTGTTGAAATTTTTCTTTCGTGTGATTTGTGTAATTTTTTTTTATTATTGAGTTTGTGTGAATTCTTTATTTAAAAAAAGAGAAATTTGTTGCATGCTTGTACGACTTAGATAATCTTGCCGCTATGATGCATATACTTGAAAATACATATTAGTTTATGAATTGTGAATGAGTTATGTGCTTTGATTGATTTTTTTGCTTATCCATGTAGAAAGTGACACTATTTATGCATGTGAATAGAGTTAGCATTATACTGTAATAAGTTAATTCATATTTATTATAGGTTGAAATAGTAGATTTAGATGTTCAATCCCCCTTAAACTACTATTTATTACATCCTTAAACCATTTATAGTAAAATTTGGGAGTGGTCGAGCATGTAAAAGAGATTATCTAGAATCGTGTTGATTCTATACATATTGAAAAAATGTTAATGTAGAGTGTCTTTAACTATAAAAAAATATGCTAGGTAATGACAATATGCTAGGGATCTAAGCCTCGTTTATGTTTGCATTAAAAAAAGGCACTGTACTTGTTAATCTTATGCCTCACTCCGTAGCCTTGTTTGCTCGAGTTAGTAAGTCCTTAGGGGTATCTCGAAACCCAGTACCCTTTGGTCTTTAAAAATCGAAGACTTATCGACTAAAAACTCATTACAAGGGTCAAGAAGAAAACTTAAAGGGGTGACGTTGATCTTGAGCTGTAAATGTCTAAATAAGTAAGTAAGTAATTGTGAAATTATGATTGAATTGCGGGGCTAGATAACTAGTGGGTTCGAATTGCTTAGTATGAGCTTGAAGCCGAAGCACTCAAATCTTGGAAGAATCATCACATGCATAGATTGTTGACATTTCCTATAAGATTAAACCAAATTGGAGTGGAGAAAGAAAATATTGAATTGAAAGTCAATTTTAGAATACCCTTTTGAAAGAGAATAAAAGAAAAGAAGTTTGGGGTTTATAAATCTCACGAGTGAAGAAATGATATTTTTGACCATTCAGGGTCGAAAATTGAACCAACTTGAGAATGTATAGTGTTGTACTTGATTTTTCACATACACACCCATTTCGCATTGGATAAGTGAGAATTTGGCTTTTGCATTGTAATTTTAAAGCAGTTTCTAGATTTGATGTAATGTTTTCGATCGTGAGCCAAAAGAGCAAGCTGTCTAACTAAAACTGTTTGCATGTGAGTAAATATGTTTTAATTTTGTTTCTTTTCTTTTTCTTTTGTATTTGCTCGAGAACTAGTAAAGTATTAAGTTTGGGGTGTTTGATGAGCGTGTTTCACTCATGCTTTTAATACCATTTAAACTTGATATTTTATTTATCTTTAAGAGTTTTAGAATATTTTGATGCATTTTTTCATGTCTATTGTAGGTTCGGTGACATGGTGATAAAAGGTCAATTCACGGAGATTGAAGCAACCAAAGAGAGATGATGATATAAACCAAGGAGAAGAGAACTTGGAAATATGCAAAGAATGTAAGAAATGGGCCAATATTGAATGAAAACGAAGAAATTTTACATCAAAGCAGTGCCGCTTAAGCCACCAACAGAAAAGATTTGTAGAGATCTGGCGCCTGATCACCAGGTCCATAGCGCCCAGGCGCCACCTCCCAACTAGAAGAAGAAAAAATGATATACAGAGATTCAGCGCCTAGGCGCAATACAGAGAAAGGTACGCAACACCATCTATACAGTGACTAGGCACTGTGCTACGACCGTAGGTTTTTTTTTTTAATCCAAAAAATGCCCAGAACAGCCTAATTCGAGACAAACATTAAGGAAATCATAAATACAACAAAGAAGGGACTTTTGAACTACACTTAAACGAGAAAAATCAAGAGATCAAGGCAATTGAGCGAAAGAAATGACGAGAAGAAAATTGATACAAACTCCAAAATAGTTTCTCTTTTTCTTTTTTGTGTTATTGATCATGAATTTGAATTTTTATTATTCATCCCTCATGACATAATTCTTTCATCTAGGGAATTGATGTAATCGATACTTGAAACTATGTTCTAATTTTCAATAACTATTTTTTTGAGGTTTTCATTTAAGTTTTTTTGTGTTATTTATTCTTAATGCTTTCAATTAATTGGCCATTAATTGATTGATTTGATGTTTAAGATTTGAAACTTGAGAGAGGGAACCTTAGATGTAATCATAGAATAACACAACCTAAGATTTTATATGTTTCGAGAGAAAATATTAATCCTTTGAAGCGTTTCCACAAATAACTACAGAACTTGTGAATTTCCAGATTTTGAATTGGAATAGAGATATTGAAATTGGAATTTAGGAATAATTTTCACTTGGCACTCGAGAGGAGTAGAAATATATTAGAGTTCTTGCTTATAAACTCGGAAAATCAATTAGAGGTAAATATAGAATTAAGAGACATAGTTGATAGTTAGATGAAATCAAAACCAAAACCCTCGGCTTTTTCTCACATTGTTTAATCCTAAAGAATCATCATTCATTCGTTGATTTAGACAAACCCTTGATTTAGATTTAGTAAAAAAACATTGATACCATAAATTTGATCGTAAAGATAAAGTAAGGGCATTTGATTATAGTACTTAGTAGGAATTTAATTATCAATCCCTATGATTTCGACATCCGACTTCACCGTTATATTATAGAACTTGACACCATGTACTTGAAGTATAATTTGCAACTAACAATACCCTATCTCTATAAATTTTCATTTTCATGTATCTTCAATTAATCTAGCTGCAAGATATATCCTATATTAGTTAGCATACATACCTTGAAGAATTGGACACGCATGTCCATTAAATAATAATCACGGACATTTCTCAGGTCCAAAATTAATTATAACAAGCTCGCAGTCCCAAAAATAACAAAACTAAAAAACCAACCACTTAACAATCCACATGATCAAGTTCTTTAATTGTCCACTAAATATAAATTCATCCTATAAATACAATCCTATATAGCCCTTGTTTGGGCTCCATTATTTCACATTTAATGAGGAGAGTAATAATTTTTTAGAAAATGTGTGGTTGATGAAAAGAGAGAAAAATGAATTTTAATTTAATGGGGGCCAAATAGGGGCATAATATCTAATATTATGTGTTAATTAAGTTCAAATTTTACCTATTAAGGTTATATAAACTAATTTAGAAAATGGAGCGAAATAATTAAATCGTGAAATTAATCAATTAATTTAATTTAAGTCAATTTTTTAATTAAATATCAAATTAGAGTCCAACTCTAATTTCAATTTTTTGGGGCAATTGGATTGACATTTTAATTTATGATAAAACTCGTAAACTAACATAAAAATCAATTAAGGTTCAAGTTCTAAGTTTCAGTTAAAATTCAATTTTAACAATAATTTAAAAAGTCGTTAAACTTAAATAACACTTTAAAGGGTCAAAATCAAAATTTCTGATCAAAATTGAAATTTAGGTAAAACTCTTCTGAAAATAAAATTTAAAAACTTTTTCAAAATTATATTGAAATCCCTTTTGAAAAGGGGTATTTACACAAATACCCTATATTTTTGGGTAATTTTGAAAAAAAAAATGATGAAGTTGGATTAAATGGTAATTAGTTATATTTGAACGTAAAAAATACGTGCAAACCTAAAAATCACGACATCCATAAAAACCAGCCTCCAAACTGGAAAAATCAAGAGAAAATTGAAAGGATAAATAGGAAATCTTCCACAAATACACAAACAAAATTCATTCATTCTTCAAAGCTTTGGAAAAAGATCGAGAAAATCTTCTTGTAATACACCAACAAAATTATAGGTTTTTTTTTCCTTTAATAATGTTTTTGACTTCTCGTTTAATTAGTTCCCCAATTTTGTTATTTTAAGATTGTTTAGTATTTTCTTTACATAGATTATAAAAGTAACATTTGCAATTATCAATTTCCAGCTAAATAATATCTCACTTACAAATTTTAATAATCATTGCTCATTGTCTATCTCACTTTTATTTGAATTTCGTGATTAGGTTTAGTTTAAACCTTATATTGTAAATAATTAACATTTATAAAGTTTCTTTTTGGAAACATATTTGAAAATAATATTGTTGAACTTGAGAGGAAATGAATTATGTCAATATGAAAAAATAGATTTGAATAAATTCAATGTGTTTGACAAAAGGAGAATGAGAAAAAGTGACATTCTATCAAATTTTTCAAAAAAAGTCACATTATCTCATTTGAGCAATTGACTAGATGCATACGTGTGCGTTTTTGAACATTTGAGCATACCAATTCAAACCATGTTTTATGATAATACATATGAAAAAGAAAATTTTGAATAAATTACATTGATCCATAGAATGTGTTTGCTCAAGGAGAATGTGAAAAAGTGATATTCTTCACTTTTCTCACAAAAAAAAAATTACAATATCTCATTTGGGCAATTAACTAGATGTATATTACTCTGTCATTGTTGAACTTGAGAGGAAATGAATTGTGTCAATAAATATAAAAAATTAGCTTTGAATCAATTAAAATGATACATGCAATGTGTTTCACAAAAGAAGAATGTCTCAAAAAAAGTCACTATCTCATTGAAGCAATTAACTAGATATACACGTATTTTTGTAATTTTTAACATACCAATTCAAACCTTGTTTTATAATAATACATATGAACAAGAAAACTTTGAATCAATTACATTGATGTATGTAAACTGTTTGCTAAAGAAGAATGTGAATTCTGTCATTATTCTATGAAAAAAATGTTATTTTGTCATTTTTCTAAAAAAAAGTTGTAGTATCTCATTGGAGCAATTAACTAGATACATATTACTCTATCACTTTTTTTTTTTTAAATCAAAATTCTAACACAATTTCTTTGTAATCATTTTCTAGATACGGATAAATTAATGTCTTTATTTGTTATGTAGGTAAATTGGCACAAGATAATGAATATACAAGTGACAAAATGACTAGAATTATTGTCCCGATAGATTGCACGTATAACAACCTTGAGTACATGATATTTTTTGTAATGAAACTATGTGCATCAATATAGAGAATAAAAATACAATATAGAGTGAAGAAAAACCTAC
>CAIGRM010071631.1:0-14455 GCA_903798335.1 Fraxinus albicans | reverse complement strand
AATGCTTTACCCAAATCATATTAAATTACTTATCCTTAGACCAAATTTAGCATAGTTTGAGGGTGATTTTGCTGTTGTAAGAAGATACGGATATGGATAGGGATTCCATGGGTGAAAACTTTTGTGTGGATTGTCTTAGATTAACGAGACTAAATTGGGCGAAAATCGTAAGTTGAGGGTTAGTTTGCTTGAATAGGTGTTTGATAAAGGGCATTACACTGATCAAGACATATTTTTAAAAAAATGTGAAAATTCTCTTCGAAACCTTTTTTATTTGGTTATTAAGCATGTAAGGGTGTTTAAAACGGGTGCCTTAAAGTCATCTACTTTGGGAGTCATCGACCTAAAACCATTATATGGGTCATTTAGAAAACTTAAATGAGAGAATACAAAAAGGAAATTACATTTGAAAATCAGAAAAAAGTAAGTGTACGAAAGAAAAAACACTAAATGCATTGGTTAAACTCCAAATACTTGTTTAAGGGAATTTGACTTTTGATAAAGGATAATTAGCCTGATCAAATCTTGGATGTCGAAACAATCAAAGAATTGGAGAATTCTTATTTATTGATGTGTTGACTTACAATTAGTAGAGTCCACCTAAATTAGAGAATGTGAGGATAATAATGAAAAATTTAACCTTAGATTACACACTAGAAAAATAGTGAAAAAAGAACAAGTTTGAGGGTGTGTGAATCATACGAAATGTGAAATGATATATTTGACCATAAAGGATTGGGAACTGAGGCAACTTGTAAAGTCATTATGTCTACTTAGTTCTTCAAACACGGGTCAATTTTGCATTGGAAGAGTAGATATTGGTTTTGTATTGTGAGTTTGAAGTGGTTTATAGATTTATTACTGTGATTTCAAATTCTAAAGTAAAAAGCTAGATTTTCTAACCAAATACTTTTGCATGCTTGTGTGCTAGTTATTATTTAGATTATAATTTTGTTTGTGCACAAACAAATATTTAAGTTTGAGGGTATTTGATAAGTGTATTTTATACACTTATTCGGAATCTAAAATAACGATATTTGATAGTTCTTTTGATAAAATATATTCTAAATTGTTGCATTTTATATTTAATATGTGAAACTCCATAATGAAAAAAGAATTGAAGGAAAGAAGCGAAAGGTGGCAAAATCTAAAGTGCGGGGACTAAATTGGCTATTGGATACAAAGTTTGGAGATCAAATTTCGTACTTTAGAAAGTGAAGGATTATTGCATTATTTGTAAAAGATGACTTGGAGAAATACATTAAATGGGCCTCAATTGGACTTTTATTGGATCAATTAAAATATGGCTACTTGATATATATATATATAAGGAAAAAAAAAAGAGAGAAAGAGTTTTGGCTATTTGAAACAAAAAGAATATAGAGAGCTGAGGAAAAAAGGGCAAAGGTCATCTATTGAAGGTAAGAGCAGGAGAAAAGAAAAAAAAATGAGGCAGCTGAAAAACATATATTTATATATGGACAAACTGCCGCAACCAGGGAGAGAGAATATATACACACGTGGGTGGTTGCTTTGGAGGATATATACAAATTTAAACACACAACTGACAGAGAACATGACAAAGCAGTTATATATATATATATATATATATATATATATACACACACACACATATACATACACGCACATAGGAGAAAAACAGAGGCTGAGAATTGAAGAAAAAATGCAGCTTAAATTAATTCCAGATTTGTTCACGTTTCGTCAAATTCTCGTGATATCGTTCCACTTTTGCATGTTTAATTTCAATATTATACTATACTAGATTTTTACATTGCTAAGATATAGATGAACCTTTGTTTTGAAATTTTTAGTATTAATTAATTATTTTGACCTTAATTTGTTTGAATGCGTAGATATTTATTATGGTTCACTTTGCTTTTCAATTAATTGGTCATTAGTTGAATTGTTTGTAAATTTTATTATCATCGAGAGAGATAATATGATCGTTAGCACGTAGTAATAAACATTGTGAAGTTCGATAAAGAATAGAGATGTACCTCTAGCTTCACATGTTTTTTTTTAGATGTTCTATCTCGTTTAATACTTTCTTAAATGATGGTATCTTTTATAGAGATATAAAAATGTCACATATAGGATTAGATTTAATTGCTATCGAGAGAAGTTTTAAAATAAATTTATAACTTCAACCAATTCACATGATAACAATGAGTCATTTTAATTGTTGTGCTAAAAATGGATTAATAAGAGGGATTCTACATCTTAGCAATGCACCTCAAAAATTTGATAAACTTTTACTTTAAGCTATTCGATTAAGGGTATTATTAACTTTAACTTCGATAAAACACGTAGTTCTCATGAGTTCGACACTCTACACACTACTATATTACTTGATCACGATTTCGTTCACCTGCGAGTTTTCAAACGGTCAGACACCAAAATGAATTTGTGCAATCTCAGATTTGAGACCCAAAACCACATAAAGCAGCTCTACTAGATCACCAAAAATCACACTCAAAGCCCTGAGAGAAACAACGATGAAATCACATAGATGGCAAAGGTAGTAGCGAAGCTAGGAAAAAACCAATAGTATCAGGTCGAACCAAGTAGCCAAGTCGTCGAGCAAGATGTTGACAGAGGAGAAAGGGAAATTGTCTCACAAAGGGGCCAAGTTCCAGCAGTAGCAACGAAGAGGAAGCACAAAGTAGCTTTGGGTTTCTCTCACAAGGGAGGGGAGGGCTAAAGGATTCATCGTGCGTTATGTCACACAATAGGGGCAATGGGCACAAATTTAAATATAATACAATTTAGGTCAAGTGTGTTGGTCAGGCCCTAAATGCGAATCTCGATCTAGCTTCACTTCGTGGGTTACCAGATTTGTGTTTTGTGTCGACTATTAAAATAGTCTCAACAATAGGTTCCAAACGAAACCATATAAATTAATTCGATCCCACAAATTCATCATAGCCCTCGGTTTGTATTTGGTATCAAAATACCTAACAACTTGATGTCAAATACACTTGAAAAGAGAAAAGGAAAAAAACTAGTTTAGTAGTCGCACAACGTGACTTCAAATAAAATTGAAATGTAACATTACTTTACTAATATTTAGAAGTGTAAGGTAACTTCTAAACTTTACCAGATGGAGCACTTTAGTACCAAGGTTATAATCTGAAAGCACTTTCTCAAATTTTATCAAATTTTGAGACATCACATCTCTAATAAAATGTAGCCTAACATTTATATGTTTGGTGCGTTCATAAAATACAGGATTCTTACACAGATGAATAGTAGATTGACTATTAGAGTATAATATCACATTATCACTTAAAACACCTAGTTCATTAAGTAAACCTCAAAACTTCTTTAATAGCTTTTATAGCAACAATAAACTCGGATTCAGTGGTAGATAAATCAAAAATATGTTGGAGTTGGAACTTCCAACTCAAAAGAGAATCGCACAAAGTAAACACATAGAGAGAAGTAGATTTCATATTATCTCTATCACCACAATAGTCAGCGTCTATGAAACTTTTAAGTTTTCGCACCCTCATAAGCAAATTTATAAACTAACCCCGACATCAAAAGTACCCTTCAAGTATCTAGGCAACCACTTTAATGCTTCCCAATGTTTAGGACTAGGAATAGACATATACATACTTAATACACTTACAGTGAAAGCCAAATCAGATATAGTACAAACCAAAGATATATAACGGAGCCAATGACATTTGAATAAGGAACATTATTTATAAATTCTCTTTTTTCTTCATTAGCGGGTGATTGTTCTTTCGACAAAATAAAATGGTTTTCAAGAGGTGTAGAAGAAAGTTTGCAATCAAGCATGCTAAATTTCTTGAAAACTTTAAGCACGTAAAGAGTTTGATACACATACAAGTAAGAATTGGACATATCTCGATTAATCTCCATACCAAGGATCCTCCTAACATGTCCTAGGTCTTTTATATCAATATCTTATTTACCAACTTCATGTTGGTCCAATTAATAACATGTCGTCCACATAAACTAACAAATACACACTCCTCTTGAAACCAATAGATAACATATAAGAATCAAACTTTTTATACTACTGTTGCGAAAATTGTTTTAGCCCATAAAGAGATTTCTTTAAAAAAATAAACATAGTCAGTTTTAGACTTACTTTCAAAACCTTTTAGAGAATTCATAAAAATCTTTTCATCAAGGTCACTATGCAAAAATATAGTTTTGACATCAAGTTAGCTAAGCTCTCAATCATAGTAAGCAACAAAAGCAAGCATGACTCTACTAGTGGTATACTTAATAACTGGCGAAAAAACCTCATTATAATCTATCACTTATTTCTGCTTGTACCCTTATATCTCATGATCTCACTCTCAGTGGTTCTTTCCTTAATCTTATAAACATATTGCATTCTACTATGGATTTATTCTTAGGTCTAGGAACTAAATCTCAAGTTTGATTCTTGTCTAGAGTCACATCTTCTCTCATGGCCACTAGCCACTCATCATAGCTTTCTCATATGTATTTGGCTCCTTATCACTAGGTCTTGATAACTAGTATATGCTATGGTAGAATCAGACATATGGAGTTACGAAGGTGTAGCTAGGGCACATATTGTGTTTTCAGGCTTATGCTTTTTTGTAGCTATCTAGCATTGGATCTATTGGGATCTAGAACTATTTTGTGATGAACATAATGGGAATGTGGACATTCACTCGCTCCACCTTAATTGGGAACTTTTCCCTAATAGTTTCATGTTGTTCCTCACTTTTTTTTTCAAGGTATCTCAGTTATTAAATGTGACATCGCAACTTATGATTATTCTTACGCCCTTCTGACTTCTATCCCATAACCTATATCTCTTAACTCCCCTAGGTAATCTAATAAGACACACTTCTTAGCTCTAAGATCTAGTTTTTCCTCATTTCAGTGAGAGAAAGCAGCACAGCCAAATGTCCTAAGCGTAGAATAATCAGTACATTTACCATACCAAATCTCATACGAAGTATCACTATTAAAAGCAATGGAAAGAATCATAGTAGTTGGATAACATGTAGTCATAACAGCTTCACCCAAAGCAACTTAGGTACATCAGAACTTAACATTATACATCTAGATGTCAAATTAATTACACAAATTATCGAATTTAGCATTGTAAAACTCGAGACCATTATTAGTACTCAAATATTTTACCTTTTTACATGTTTGGTTCTCCACCTTAACTTTCCAAATTTTAAAATTTATGAAAGTTTCAAACTTATCTTTCAACAAATAAACTCACACACGTTTGGAGAAATCATCAATAATAGACATAAAATATTTCCTACTACCAAAAGTAGATTGCTCCCCAGACCCCACAAATCATTATGAATGTATTCTAACACTATAGATGCCTTGTGTGTTTTAGATGCAAATGACATCCTACGATGTTTACCAATCACATAATGATTACAAAATGGCATATCAAAAACTTGATCCTTACCAAACACACCCTTATTGTTAAAGAACTTAAGTCCCTTAACATTAACATGAGCTAACCTATTAAACCACTCATGTATGTGAGCAGTATCAATGATAGTGGAATTTAAACCACCCAATACTATAACATGCATGATGTAAATGTTATTGTTTCTAATAGCCTTAAAAGCTCTAAGTGCTCATTTAAATATTTTTTAACACTCCATTATCAAGTGCACCAGTAAAACCTATATGCTTCAACTCTTCCACATAAATTAGATCCCTACCCATATGTGGAATATACCTAACTTATTTTAGTGTGTGCACAAAACCACCTTCAAATTTGAGAGTCACACTATCCACACCAGTGATCCTATATGCAACTCCAGCCCATACAACTACATATTCATGATCAGACTCATGCAAATAATCAATCACAATTTATTTAATGTAACATGAAAAGAAGCACTGGAGTCAAGAATCTACTCATGCATGTGTGAGTTCATAGACAAGTTAATTTCAGCTTGTTCAATATCTAAGAGCATGTAAACCTCACTAGACTCATCTATCTGGACAAAAACATTTACCCCATTGGGTTCACCATCCATCTGATCGCTCAACTTTTTTTTTCTCTTTTTGGCATTTATTTATGAAATGTCTTAGTTTCTCACATCGTAACATTTCCACCCCTTAGCCTTCCTCTATAACTTAGATCGACCACTTTACTTTTTATTTCCACCACTGTTTTGGCCCACCACTCCTAAACTGAGACATACCCCTTATTTGGTGAATCTCTCATACTTTTCTTTCGTTTCTTTCAAATTTCATCTCTCTCCTTATTCTCTAAGGAATCAATGATTGTATTGGATATACAAGCCTCTTATATTTGATTGCATTATTAATTTATTTATAATTGTCAGAGATAGCATTCAAGAGAATAATAGTTTTATATTCATCAGAAACATCTTCACCACAATTTATAATATCTTGAATCAATTTGTTAAAAACGTCAAGATTATTGTCTAAATCTTTTAATGGATCAATTTTGAAACTGAAAAAAGCTTTCAAATAAGAAAAGATTGTTGGGCATGAATTGAGTCAAATAAAGCTCCTTAAGCTTTTTCCAAAAATTTTCAACAGTATCATGTTTGTCAAATTTTCGCAAAATAGAATCAAATAAGTGCAATATAATAGATGTATAAGCTAGTTTGAAAAAAACTCATTTTTCTGATCCTCAATCACAGTTGCAACAAAAGAATTATCAATGGCTTTTGAAACTTTTTGTTATACTAAAATTCATTTCATCTTTTGTTACCAAATAGAAAAATCACATTTACAGTTAAAGACATTCAAGTTAAAATGGTGCCCAGACATCTTAACAAACAAGACACGTAGAATATAAGCAACCTTCACAGAGACAACCACATAAAGAATGTCATATAGGTTGCAGTTATACATCGATCTAAATTTTCAAAATTTTCATGATCTTCAAACCTCAATCTCAAGAGAATTTCGAGCTGGTTAGGTCAAAAATAACAATTCTAATCATTAATAGCTCAACAACAATACGGAATTTAAACACCGATCAATATAACCATAAAAACGATAATATTACAATTTATGTAAATAGTCCTAAATATTAGCAGTTGGCAAGGCTATAATCCTATTAGTCATCCCCACATGACGACCTGTTATTCAAGTAATTTAAAGAGTTTCAGGCAATTTATCAAAGGGGACCTATCTGTGATTCGTAATAATGAGATATTCAAAATTAATTAAGGATTTAAGTCATTATTGCAAAATCGGTGGACCTACACCTCAATTGCACACCACACACATGCTGAATCACATCAATTCCAATTTTCAGCCGATAGGATCGAATATCAACAACCAATTGAATAACTGGTGACTCTGCTACCTGTTTGTGGAGTTAGATACAACCTTCGATTGATCAAACAAATACAAAGTAAGTTCCAAATCAATTAACAATAATCGAACAATAAGTTATGAATGAAGAATAACACTTTCCTATCAATATCATAAAGATTGGCACCAAAATAGATTTGTACAGGGGTCAAATTTAATACCCAAAACCATATAAAACAACTCCACTAGAGAGGGACCAAGAACTACCACTCAAAGCTTCGGGAGAACCAACCACGAAATCATACAGAAACAGTTGTACACGAAGACGGCAAAAGCATTAGCAAACCAAGGAAAAAACCAAGATCCTCAATCAAATCACCAAAAGAATTATAAAGTGTGAAACATACCTTGATTCATTGGGAATGATTATTTAATGCAAGCTCTTGAATTGCATGTTCTTAATTACATGTTCTTGATTTTTGATTGCTTGTTCTAGATTATGGATTTTAGATCTTCTTCTTCAATATGTTCTCTCTTATTATTCTTGTATTGATGGGATAATATAATGAATGAGAATCACATATGAATTGTGGATCATACCATATTTATATTTCATATGTATTCAACTCATCATCAAATACAATCTTAATGGATTCGGTCTCTACATATATTTAGGCACATACTTTATTTAGATGCCTAACAACTTAAATTCTTTATTAGATCACTTTAAATAGACTTAACCTTAAGATAGCATTTATACACAATTAATTACATATGTAAGCCCACATAACAAATCAAATCCCAACAGATTCTTCACCATCAGAGGAATTAAAACAAGATGAACATGTGCCAACAATGCAGATTTTACTCGTCGGTCAAGATCAAATAGTGATATAGAAGACTTTTCTTCCATTTTTCGTTCATTTTCTCCAATAGTCGTTCAACATCGATTTTTTCCTAAACAAACAACATATACACAAGATTAAGTATCAATTCTATAAATATATTCTCAAATGTCCACTTTTGACAGCTTAAATGAGTACAGAAACTAAACCATGTCCTAACTAGGCAAGTCATATTTCTCTTAATTAATTTTCAGTTAGTATCTCATCTACTTATTGATGTATATTTATATTTCGTATCTTATCTTTCTTTTTTGTGTATAGAAGAGGTTTTTAAGTGAGCCCACCCTATTTCAGTAAACATTTATTTGGTAATAGTTCACAAGCCCTAATAACACTTGTAGCTCGCTCACTCAGAAGCAATTTGTGCCCCCTCTCATTATTTCCACAGGGGATGGACTACAACTCTTTGACAAACAAGGACTTTCTGAGGTCTACAAATTTTATTGATTAAAATGCACACAAGTATGAATACTGCATTTATGCTACTTGTACTCCTAGATGGTAAACTTGGGTGTACATGTTGCATTCCTGATGAATACCACAGCTTATTTATAGCTACTAATCTTATTAAAATATTACTTTATGTGAATGAAAATAGAAAAGAGGGGTGCATTCACAAGCCCTACAATCCTCACCTCGCTCCACCATGCCACTGGTACGTATTGGACAAGAGATTGCAAAGTGGCGAGAATGAGAATTGAAGAATTATTGATTATTGATCAAGCAGAGCAGCAAAGTTGGTTGATACAGATGTTTTTAGTTGGGTTGCAGATGAGTGAAGCTCAGTTATTGAAGGCCCAATTTTATTTTAATTAGTATAGCCCAACTTAGAGGATAAATGGTAAATCATGTATTACATTTTACATTTTTGTTACTCACATTTTCTTGTCTCTTTTCTGTTATTTTGTTAGAGCTGAGCTGAATGCATTTGATTAGTTGTACTGATCCTTCTCCATCTATATATGATGGAGATCGTCTTCCTTTCAATATACTTTTGAACAATTAATTCTACAGAAATTACTTTACATTTTACTTTGTTCATGGTATCAGAGCATGGTTCAAAACTCTGAGAAATAAAACCCACTGTATTTGAAATGGAAGCACTCGAGGATCCACCTCGAATTGAATTTGAAGATGATGAAGGTACAGAGCTGCAAATCGCGGAAAAGACATATTTTAATGGAGATCCATTAGATTTATAAAGTTCAGATCACCCATGAATGCAGCTGGTTACTTCACACTTGACGGGTCAAAATTATCTTGGCTGGAGTAGATCTATTAAGATAGCCTTGGGAGCAAAATTAAAATTGGGATTTATTGATAGAAGTTGTGGAAAACCAGTTGGGAATTCAGCAAAATTTGAGCAGTAGATACGAGTTGACTGTATGGTAAGATCATGGTTACTTAATTCGATTTCAAAAGAAATCGTGGAAGCTTTTATTTACACTGTGTCTGCAAAGGACCTCTGGGAGGAATTAAATGATAGATACGGTGAACGCAATGGGCCTCTGTTATACCAGTTGCAAAGGGAAATATGAAGCATATCACAAGGTGTATTGACAGTTGAGAAATATTAAACTAAATTGAAGAAACTTTGGGATGAACTGGCGTGTTTAATGCATGTTCCAGCTTGCACTTGTGCAGCTTCTAAAGAAGTATCAGATCTAACAGGTTTTAATCGTTTAATGCAATTTTTGGTGGGACTAAATGATACATTTGATCATGGAAGAAACCAAATTCTGGTAATGGATCCTCTGCCATCAGTCGACAAAGCTTATTCGATGGTACTTAGAGTTGAAAAACAAAGAGAAGTGCACATTATTTTTCCAGAAACAAATGACAACACAGCTATGCTTGTTAAAACTGTTGAATATAGGAGAGGTAGTAGAGGTAGAACTGGCTATTATAGAGGATCTGGCAGGGGACGTTTCAATAGAGGAAATTACAACTCAGCTAGAGGAAACATAAGAAGATTTGATGTTACAGAGAAGGAAAATTCACACTGTGACCATTGTAACATGAATGGTCACACAAGGGATGTATGTTTTAAGCTAAATGGATACCCGAACTGGTATAGAGATCTAAAAGAGCAGAGATCTAGAGGCTTTACTGATGGAAAATTTGGAAAATTTATGGCAAATATGGCAGAGACACCATTAGATCTTAATGAAGATCAAATGAGTGAAATCAGGAAGAATGATACATCAAGTATAGCAGACATTGTGAAGATGGAAATTCAGAAAGCCTTGAGAGGAAAGATGCTGATGGATATGGAGAATAAGGTAAATTTTACTCATATTAAGGAGTATGCAGGTATGAGTCTCTATCACTCCTTCTTTGCTAAGCTTGATTGTTTGAAACCTGGGACTTGGATCATTGACACGGGAGCTAGTAATCACATCTGTGCTGATATAAAATTGATGTCAAAATTAAGAACCACAACGCAACCTATTCATGTCTATTTACCTGATGGAACTACCAAACCTGTCAACAAAGTTGGAAATGTGAAATTGAATTCACAATAGTATCTCACAGACTCACTATATATCCCTAGTTTCAAATTCAATCTTCTGTCAGTACCAAAACTCACTCAAAATGCACATTTGAAACTAATATTTTACCCTACTTTCTGCCTGTTGCAGGACCTGCAGAGTGACAGAATTTTAGCAGTTGGCAAGCTTATAGGAAAATTGTATTCGTTAGATGAATCTAGCTTCTTGTTCAATAATAAAAACACTGATCAATCCATTATCAAGTCTGAAAATCCTAGTTCATTTCCATCTTGTAATCAAACATATGATATCAATGAAAATTCTATTTCATCCACTATTAATTCACTCCTCAAATGGCACAACAGACTTGGACATACATCCTTTCATACTTTGTAATGCTTGGATTTTCTGAAAAATTCCTCAAAAGAGTGTGATGTTTTACAACATCGTGAAATCTGTCACAAGGCTAAACAACAGAGAACTCCCTTTCCTGTTAGTTCCATTCATACTAATGCAATATTCGAAATAGTGCATGTTGATCTTTGGGGACCATATAGACAATTTTCTTTGGCTGGAACACCATATGTTTTAATTGTGGTTGATGATTTCAGTAGAGCTACCTGGACTTTTTTGCTTCTACACAAAACACAAGTCACCAAAACTCTTGATTGTTTCTTTAAAATGGTTGAAAACCAATTTGATAGAAGAGTCTAATGCCTAAGAACAGACAATGGAACTGAATTACTTAGTACTGAGTACCAAACTTTGCTTCAGAACTCTGGAATCATGCATCATAGAACTTGCGTCTACACACCTCAACAAAATGGGGTAGTGGAACGTAAACACAAGCATTTACTCCAGATTGCTAGGTCCTTAATGTTCCAAGCCAATTTACCAAGAAAATTCTAGACTTATTCAATATTGATGGCAACCTTCATAATTAATAGACTTCCCACTAAAGTCTTGAGATGGCTTACACCTTTTGAGAAGCTATATGGAAAGAAGCCTGACTACTCTTTGATTAGAACTTTTCGATCTCTTTTCTATATTATCAATACTAAACCACATAAGGACAAGTTTGAGGAAAGGGGGTATAAATGTGTCTTTCTTGGTTTTAGTCATGGCCAAAAAGGGTTCAAAATCTTCAATATCTCCACCCAACAGGTTCAAGTGTCTAGAGATATAAAGTTTTTTGAATCCATTTTTCCTTTTAAGGATAATACCTCTATTGAATTTTCTCCACCTTTACCCCTTACTCAGCAATCAGATTTTGATGAAAACAACACCAATATTCCTTTACATAGTCTACCTGATATAAATACACAACAGGAACCTATAGCTTCTCCTAACATAGCCTCAGACTCTATCCCCTTAATACCAGTTCCTTTTATTGAAACACAGTCTAAAGAAAACTCTGGCTCTTCACCTAATTCATCCCCTACTTCATCTGCTCCTATCCTTAGACACAATACCAGGATCAAATCCAAACCACCATGGTTGCAAGACTTTGTTACCAATATTAAGAGTACAGAAATTTTCCCAACTGCTGATCTTACTTCACTTTGCAGGAAGAAACAGCTTGCTTCAACAGGGTATATACCTTCCACCTTTCCTTACCTTATTTTCCCACACCTTAGTTCATCACATGCTGCATTTCTAGCTACCTTGTCAATTGTTCAGGAACCAAATTCTTATAATCAGGCTAGTCAAAGTAAGAATTGGACTCAAGCAATGCAAAAGGAGTTTGATGCACTGGAAAGTAACCAAACTTGGGAATTGACAAGTCTTCCTCCTGGGAAACAAGCTATTGGCTCAAGATGGGTCTATAAAGTGAAACTACACCCTGATGGTACAGTTGACAAGCTAAAGGCAAGACTTGTTGCCAAGGGATATCACCAACTGCAAGGGGTAGATTATTTTGATAGTTTATCCCCAGTGGCAAAAATGGTTACCGTGAGAGTACTATTTGCTATAGTGGCAGCTAAGGAATGGCCTCTACATCAACTGGACATCAACAACGCCTTCCTCTATGGATTCTTAGATGAAGAGGTGTATATGTTACCTCCAGATGGTTTTCATAAAGCTTTGCCAGGACAAGTTTGCAAGTTAAATCGTAGTTTATATGGGTTGAAGCCGACATCACGGTAATGGAATGCTGAGCTGTGTTCCAAAATTCATAGCTTTGGCTTTCACCGGTCTGAACATGATCACTGCTTGTTTATAAAACATCAATCTCAGAAGATTCTCATCCTTTTGGTTTACGTAGATGATGTCCTTATCACTGGTTCACATGAGGATGATATCATTGATGTCAAACAATACCTACATAAGGCCTTTACTATAAAAGACATGGGTTATGCAAAGTACTTTCTAGGACTTGAGATTGTACGCAGTAGTGAAGGAATGTATGTCAATCAGAGAAAGTATATTCTTGACTTGATTCAGGATGCCGGATTGACAGGAGCTAAACCGACTCAGGTGCCAATTCCAAAGGGGACTAAATTGATTGATCAAGCAGGCTCTTTACTTCTAGAACCAGAGAGATATCGGAGGTTAATTGTGCGACTCCTATACTTGAATTTAAACAGACCAGATATAATATATGGTGTATAGCAACTTAGCCAATTTGTCCATTCACCATACGAATCACACTGGGATATTGCTATGCATTTGCTTAAGTATCCGAAAGGTTGCCCTTCGAAAGGGCTTTACTTCCCTACACAAAATTCCCTCCATTTACAAGCTTATGCGGATGCTAACTGGGCCTCTTGCCCATATTCAAGGAAATCATTAACTGGATATTGTGTTTTCTTTGGTTCAGCACTTATCTCATGGAAAACTAAGAAACAAACTACGGTTTCGAAGCATGGGGAGTACGGTTTGTGAATTACAATGGATTACTTATATTCTGAATGATCTTCAAATTCCATTCACTCTTCCTATCTCTTTATGGTACAAAGCTTCTTTACACATAACGGCTAATCAGGTTTTCCACGAACGCACAAAACATTTGGAGATTGATTGTCATTTGATTCGAAATCTGTATCAGTCTGGTTTCGTTCTTCCACAGTATATTCCTTCACATTCACAGCTTGCAGACATCTTTACAAAATCACTTGTTGCTCCTCATTTTTACCGTCTTCTTTCCAAGTTGGTTTGGGTGATTTACACCAACCTCCACTTTGAGGGGGGGATGAAGAATTATTGATTACTAATCAGGCAGAGCAGTAGAGTTGGTTGATACAGATGTTTTTAGTTGGGCTGCAGATGGGTGAAGCCCAGTTATTGAAGGCCCAGTTTTATTTTAAATAGTATAGCCCAGCTTAGAGAATAAATGGTAAATTGTGTATTGCATTTTACATTTTTGTTACTCACGTTTTCTTGTCTCTTTTCGGTTATTTTGTTAGAGCTGAGCTGAATGCATTTGATTGGTTGTACTAATCCTTCTCAATCTATATATGATGGAGATCGTCTTCCTTTCAATATACTTTTGAACAATTAATTCTACAGAAATTACATTACATTTTACTTTGTTCAAAAGTAACCCAACGTACACGTTAAGGGCAAACTTCACTGTTACAGACATACAATAAGGGTGGAAAACTTAGGCACTATGGTGTCCAACCCAACCGTACCCATCAAGCACGGCCAACAATGTGAAGACAAAGATAGCTGTCCATTTTTTAGCTCTTAGTACAATATCCAAGCCATAGGTTTCATATCTTAGGGGGATAGTTTAGTTACCCAATTAAA
>CAIGRM010071619.1:0-14945 GCA_903798335.1 Fraxinus albicans | reverse complement strand
AATATACATCATTACAATCCATGTCGATTTTAGTAATTGTTACACAAAAATAAAGTTTTTTTTTTTTTGTTTATCACACGCTAAAATACATATTTTGAGACATACAATCATATGAAAACGTTTTAGGAGATTAAGAAAGATGATTCGATGTCAGTCAAATAAGAGAACGCGATTATAAGTAAAGATAAAGTATATGGGAAAATTCAAAATGATGTAAGATAATTACACGGTGAACATAGAAGGGAATTCACCTTTAGTGACGAGTTTATCAACATCCTACGAATTAAATTATAAAATTCAACATTTTCACCCTTGAGCCACTAACTAGGAAGGTAATGCCTTTGGCTATGTCTATGAAAAGATTGACGAGTTGGGAGATTTTTCAAGTGGTTTTAATTAGTTTGTATGCTCGCTATCATCTAGTGAGTATGAGTCACATGNACGAATTAAATTATAAAATTCAACATTTTCACCCTTGAGCCACTAACTAGGAAGGTAATGCCTTTGGCTATGTCTATGAAAAGATTGACGAGTTGGGAGATTTTTCAAGTGGTTTTAATTAGTTTGTATGCTCGCTATCATCTAGTGAGTATGAGTCACATGTTACGGCTAATAAGCACCTCACAAGATGTGTGATATCTAGAATATAATAAGAATAAAATCAAGTGAAAAGCTAATTCTCTTAAAACCAATTGATTGTTCCAAAAAGCTAATACAGTCAAAAGTTAATTCTCTTAAAACCATAACAATATCAAACTAAGTCTTGTACTCTCTAAATCTCTTGCGGTGAAAGGAACTAAACGACTATGGTTGCTTAAACTCGATGGAATATCAAAATATAATTGTTGACTTGAGACTTTGTTGGATCTCATATTTAGCCGTCTCGATCCTCAATTGATTATTTTTCTTTTAAAAGAGTCGAATTTGTATTTTTGTAACCTCTACTTACTCGGTAGTCAAATGTTGAGTAACGTTAGATAATAGTAGTCTCACATCAAATTAACAATGCAAACTGCAAAGTATGAACTATATTGTTAATAATTTTTCGTCGATTTGATCATATTTGGATGTCCTATTAAAATCTTTTCACTAAAAAATAAAGCAAAAAAATAAATAAATTAACTTTTGCATGACCAAACAATCAAGTGGGGGACAAGACAAGGATGCAATTTCAAAAGAAATTGATATCTTAACTAAATCATAAATGAAGAAAATGATACTTTTAGAATTACTATGCTTTGATGCCTACTATTGCAATAAAGTGGAGCGGGGTTGATAAAATAGAAAAGTGAAGGATAATATAATGTACTAAAAAAGAAGGAAAAAAAAAAAAAGAGAGGATAATGTAATGAACATAAATTGGGGTAGGTGTTCATTATAGGTTTGATTCACAGCCTCATCTCTTTAGGAATTTTTTTTAAGTGGACTTGGTATCGTTTTGCTGTCGTCGCCGCCACAATTTTGCAACCATTTTGCCCTCGTCGTCGCCACAATCACCACCACCACCACTGTCTCGTAAACCATCTCCACCACCGTGCACCAATCTCCATTTCCACCATCACCCAAATATCTAGTTTGTACCGCCGACAACTTCAAGTCATGGGTCGATGGTGGTAGTGTAACAATAAATTTACAAATAGTAGGCCGGTGGTGATAGTGTCGGAGGACACAGTGACTATGAAAATACGCAAAAAAAAAAAAAAATGAATAAATAAAAGTTTGTAACATATTTTATTACAAGCGGTGACGGGACATAAAAAATGTTGGTGAAATGTGTGTAACACAATTTACAAAATTAACACATTGTGGAACAAACTTATCATAATAGAAAGAATAAAAAACAGAATTTTGAGAATAAAAAAACTTAAAAGTAAGTACGAAATTAATAAACTTTTTTAAGAGCATTTTTGAATGAATTGTAGTCCATATGCTGATTTCTTCCCTTAATCTTCAGATTTACTCTTCATTCATTTGAATTTATCAGACCATAACCTCATTTATTTTCTCAAATTAAAATGAAAATCAGATTTTTAATTCCAAATCATTGCAATACAAGACCACCACCAGGCCACTACGTACCACCTCCAACCATCACATTCACCTCCCAATGTAAACGCAACAAGTTCTGCAATAAAAGTAACAACATGTGTTACGGTTTGTTGCTAAAGGCTACACTAGATTCAGATGACGCGCGATGGTGGAGAAGGAGGCGGATTTTGATGGAGTTTGCGTTGGAGTCTAGAATCAGAGATGGTTTATTTAAAATGTAACATATAACACATAGCGTAAGATGTGACACAAAACTGTAATACAATTTTTTGTTTTTTTTAATCAAAATTTGTTTGTAACACAATATGTTATCACTTATCTCAATATTTTTATATAAAAAAAATTAAAATAAGTAATAGAAAACTTTAAGCAATATTGCAGAAAATAGTTTATTTTTCTGGCTTATTTATGTATGATTTACATTATTTTCATAACTTCTTATTGCATAAATATTAAAAAAGTACCTATTCTACAATAATTTTTGGCCTTTATCTGAATTAAATTTATTATAGGAAAAGCAGAAACCTATCAATATCTATTTTCACATCAACTTTCGTCCCCACCCACATGTATATCACTTGATACTTTCACCTCCCAGTGTAAACGCAACATGTTCTGCAATAAAAGTAACAAAATGTGTTACGGTTTGTTGCTAAAGGTTACACTAGATTCAGATGACACATGATGGTAGAGAAGTAGGCGGATTTTGATGGGGTTTGCGTTGGAGTCTAGAATCAGAGATGGATTATTTAAAATGTCACATATAACACATAACATAAGATGTGACACAAAAATGTAATACAATTTTTTGTTTTTTTTAATCTAAATTTGTTTGTAACACAATATGTTATCACTTATCTCAATATTTTTATATAAAAAAAATTAAAATAAGTACTAGAAAACTTTAAACAATATTGCAGAAAATAGTTTATTTTTCTGGCTTATTTATGTATGATTTACATTTACATTATTTTCATAACTTCTTATTGCATAATTATTAAAAAAGTACCTATTCTACAATAATTTTTGGCCTTTATCTGAATTAAATTTATTATAGGAAAAGCCGAAACCTATCAATATCTATTTTCACATCAACTTTCGTCACCCACATGTATATCACTTGATACGATCCAGATGGCTCGAGAAGAGAAAAGAAAACTAAATGCCCACAAATATTCCAGACATCAACTACTCATACTCGTGAAAATGGCTTAAATCAGTAGGAAAACAGACAAGTGCATTATTGATTCAAGATTATTCCCTTGCTGAGCCAATTTTATCTTATTCAGCTGATTTATGTGGCAATAATTTAGATGAGACCGATTGAATTTAAAATATTTCCAGACCACAAGAAACTTGACCTCTAAACCATCCAAGTTGCCCAGACCAGGTGCCAAACACCAACTACCTTAATATATCAGCCAAAGATATGAAACAAATATGTTAATTGCATGTTTGACCAAGACTTTCTTGGGAAATAATGCAATTTGGAATAGTATTTTGGTGGAGAATGTACGGTTAAAAAATTAAGAAAAATTGTTGAGTTTGCGTGTAGTATTATTTTATTGAAAAATGCGTGGTTGAAAATAAGATACAGAAAAATATATTCTGAAAATAGTGAGAACCAAACAAGGGCTAAGTGTGTGGTTTGTGTACATAAATATTGGACATGACATGCTATAATAGAGTAATTTAACAAAGAATATTTTGTTAATTTGTGAAAGCTAATTATTGTCGAAGTGCGAAGTCCATCTAAATCTTAAATCTTAGGAATTAATTTCATACTTGTAATTTCGATTTTATCCTAATTTGTTTTATAAAGAGGGAGACGTCATTAGAATTTTATATCATCATCAAAAGAAACAGAGAGAGGGGTTAGAGAAAATAGGGTGTGCAAATTTATTCTTGTAAACTTCTTTTTATCATAGTGAATTATTATAACGACGGATGAGGACATAGTCTCACATTGAAACGAACCACTGTAAATCTTGTGTCTTTTCATGTATCTATTTCTTTATTGTGATTGTATTGTTATTGATGATATAAAATTAGGATTTATATTTTTGAATATGTTTTAATTTTCTTTATGTTCTAACATCAATATGTTTCTCGCAACGTTACTAGACATTTTTATTTACTAATTCAGTCAATAACGTAGAATGTGACCTACCAATTGAATTCTTAATTTAAAGAAAATAGTTTTATTTAATAATACAACGAAATACAGGTCAAAAGGATTATTCATTGTTGTTAAAAATGAAGCAGTGGTGTAAACTAATTTTGTAGTCCTACCGGCCGACGTGATCTCACCACTTCATGCATCGATACATGTGTGCATGAATGAATTATGATTCAAAGATTATAATAAATTGTAAATGACGTCAAGTGCAAATTTTCAATGGAAATGGCCATAGATTCAACAAAATTCGATACACTATTTGTTGGTATCAAAATGGATACAAATCCTTAAATGTTCGAAGAGTGTCAAGTCAATTTTGACATGATATTTGTCAGACACGAACATGTTATTCTAATAGCAATGTTCGTGCAACATAGGTAGTTTGTAAAATGGAGAGAATTCTCGACCAAGTGTTAGCATAAGCTATTGAATCAATAGCAATAAGACCCATTTGACCCATTTTTTTGTCTGTTTTGAAACCTTCTGATTGAGAGAGAAAAGTTAGGGGATCAAATGAGAATCGTGCAATCCTATCCATTTAGCCATATTATTGAAAGCTTGGGGTAAGAATTGGTTTTTTTTTTTTTTTTTGTCTCTCTCAATAATTAGTTTCTGAGATCTTAAAAATACACTTTTGCTTGACATGCAACTTGATTAAATAATTCATGAATCATCTAATAAAAAATCCATTTGTAGTCAATAATTTATTAATAAAAATTGATAAGAAACTTTTTGAAATAAAAAACAAATATTTGTGAAAGAGTTAAGACGATTATTTCACAATGGTCTGAATAATTGATGAAACTTCTTTTAAAACGATGTGGTAGAAAGTACTATTGTTAACTCCGAGTAGGCGTTGAAGAAATCCAAGTCGTCAATGAGGGAGAGAGTATCAGGATGTATCCCTACATTTCGGTCTCTTGATTGTCCCCCATGGGTAGGCGTTGAAGAAATCCAAATCGTCAACGATGGAGAGAGTATCAGGATGTATCCCTACATTTCGGTCTCTTGAATTGAAGACCCCCTTCAATAATGAGTGCCAACCCAAGCTTGTAACGATCGTTCCGGTTGGCACATTTCAAGAAAACTTTCTTCAGGTCGCTACAAGTTACCCGGTTTCTATTAGTGAACATTTTGTTCCATAGCCGGATTTTTTCTAGGATTTTGTCGACTTTGGTACCTATAGGCATTGGACTGCACTTCAGCCCGGTGACCAATGCAAACTCCTGCAGTCCAAATTGTGCAAACCTTTGGTTCACTTGAGCCAAGCCTCGAAACATTTTCGGCAAACCACCGATCTATTTATCATTTCATGAACTAATTGACTGGATAGTTTGAGCTCTGGTAACTTCGCAACATGTCCTATACAACTCTCCTCAAAAAATACTCTTTTTTTGTTCATCAAATTTGTTGATGACAATTGTTATGTATTTGATGTTGCTAACTTGTGAGATATGGGCCGGAACACGTTCTTTCTCCGGAATTTTGTGTAGGTGTGACGATTCATCGACAAATGATAAAGACACACATAAAAGAAATACTATAAGAACATACGAACAAAATGAAATAACCTAAGAAAAGTAAAAAAACCAATTAATCATTCAAAATGCTTGATCACATCATATAAAAACCCATTAACCTTAGTGTATAGATTGAAAATAAAACAATAAATTCAAATTGGAACTACCTTCAAACTCATTTATAAATTTGATGGACACATGATACAACATCCTATTTATAACAAAACCTTATACCCTGTTAGAAATCTTTAATATGAGCCGAACTTCACCATATAAAATCATCTCCAAAATAGTTCAATGTTAGAGGCCTAATTTACCAAAAAGTAGCAGAAATTTGCATGTTATACAGATTACAAGATAGAAAATCAAAAACTAAACAATGTTATCGTGAATAAAATTAAACCAAATTGGAAGCATATTGCTTAAGTATACATCACATACAAGTATTCATAAAAATTGTGCACTAATGTTATAACATTAATTCAGAGTAGAAATAAATTAAAGAAAACCCAATAAGTAAGCTAAATATAAGCAAAGTAATCTCGAATCCATAGCATATCAACATTCAAACACTTAGAGAAATGCTAACAGCAAGTTCAATCAAAAAGATCAAGAGACAAAATGGCAAAAGACTTCAGTACAAAATACAAACAAATGAAATCCCTTACTGAAATAATATCAAATATTAAACACATAGAGACAATCAAATATAAGTTGTATAAGACTAATTTTTTAGAAAATAAAATATGATCCCAATGGCACAAAACTGGATAGAACACTTAAGTAAAACCCAAAAGAGAAAATGGCTTCTAAAGGAATCCTATTTGACATAATGAAATTACACATGTTTCATCTGCATCTACATGTAGACACAGCTACCTATATTATATGCGTATATGCAAACACTAATTTTATTCTACCAAAGAATTTTTCTCTCTACATACACATAGCTAAACAAAAAAGTTAGAAAGTTAAAAGCATAATATATCACAATAAAAAATAAATAAATAAATCTTTCCAAATATCATTATCTAACACAGAAGTTCGGTAACACATATAGAAAATGTGAGGGGAAGGTAACTTACGACCACTACGTTGAACAAAATGTTTGGAAGGAACGGATATTGGGTGTCGAAGTTTCTGAGATTGGATTATTCAGATCTTTATGCCACTCAACTGAGATGTAAATGAACCCACAAAATGAAATGAACCCAGTAATTTCCAATTTTCGTTGGAGAAAAAAGTTCACACGAAGGAAGGTGGCCGCCAAATCGTCGGAGAGAAGACTGCGTAAGAGGCAACGTTTCGAAGCTCAAAGAGAGGAGTTTTGATGTTTGGATGCAAAAATGAAAAATAGGGGTAGGGTTTTACGTTTTGACACAGGTTTGATTCATGAATCGGTCGGACCCACATTTTTGAATCTATTTTAATCCAACCCATTATAATTTTTAAATCGATCCATTTTTCATTTCAAACCGACCCGACCCGACCCATGCATGTAATGTGGATTGGCATTTGTACTTTTGGAAACAAGTAGTCAAGTAGTATGGGTTATGTGTCCACATTTTATTGGCCAACACAATTTTTAATGATATGCAAAAATTTGAATTCTAGTGTGGAATTAGAAATTTCTAACATGGGTATTTTCGTCCAAATAATTGCAAAATGGACATTGAACAACTTTTGGACATTTTTGCAATACTCGACTTAAATAATTATCAATAATTATCTCATTATTTTACAACAAAAATTGATTTTTTGTTATTTATGGTTTCAATTAAACTTCAATTACTATTGTTGATTTGCCAGGACCCCAATCATGCAGTGTGAGGTGTAAGTGAGTGACAGTGTGAGTTGTGGCGCACGCTGAACTTGCCAAGTGTTACGCTTTGTATTTTTGTACCTAGGCGGAGGTGGAGGCTTTGGACCCACCATGATAGGTTTGATCGTTCCGTAATAATCTTGTTCACTCAAAAAGGTTCCTTGAGACTTTAAACTTGGGTCGTTTAAAATTGGTAGCTTTTTAAATTTTGATTTGAAATTTTGATGAAATTTTAATTTTGAAACTTAATTACTATCTGTCTTAAACTTCAAGAAAGTGTGTAGGCGTTCAAATTTACCTTTTTTTTTTTGTTAAATTATTCTTTGAAAATAGATTGAATTTTCTATATATGATTGAATCCATCTAAGAATTCATGGACGTTTTAGTACACAATATTAAATAGAAATGACGGTACAATATGTTACACCCCAGATATGGCTAAGGTGCTGCCACGTAGGCACATGTGGAAGCGAAGTCCATCAAAATCTTAAATCTTAGGAATTAATTTCATACTTGTAATTTCGATTTTGTCCTAATTTATTTTAAAAGAGTATCTCTAAGTGACTCTTTAAACACGAGATGCTCTATATTTTAAAGAGTTAAGATTTAAAATCATGTTTCAAGATACTCTTTAAATTAACATTTTAATTTAGAGATACTCACTCTTTATAATTAAATACATTCAAAGTGTTTCAAATTTCAATGTAGAAAAATAATAAAATAATTTAAGGCCCTGTTTGGGAGAAATTTTAATCAAGATTTTAATCAAAATTCTAGCCGTTAACTATCAAATCAGCCACCATTTTTTACTTTCCCTCTCACAGATGGGGCCCACAGGTTGACTATAACGACTATAATTTTGATTAAAATCCTACAAAAATTGCTCCCAAACACGCTCTAAAGAAAGGCTAATTAAAATAAAAGATAAACAAATAATAAATATTTTTTTGGAATAGTAAAATTAAGTGTTAAATATAAAGAATTTGTTAGAATAATTCAAAACTTTAACTCTCTCAATTTATAGATACTCTCCAAATGATAGAATATACTATTTAAAAATTGAGATTCTCTTGGAAATATTCTAAAAAGGAAGATGTCATTAGAATTTTATATCATCATCAAAAGAGATAGAGAGAGAGTGGTCAGAGAAAATAAGGTGCAAATTTGTTCTTGTAAATTTCTTTTTATCATAACGAATTATTATAACGACGGACGAGTATATAGTATCACATTGAAACGAACCACTGTAAATCTTGTGTGTTTTCATGTATCTATTTCTTTATTGTAATTGTATTGTTCTTGATGAAATAAAATTACGGTTTCTATTTTTGAATATATTTTAATTTTCTTTATGTTCTAACATCAATATGTTTCTTGCCAAATAGGTTATAAGGGAATAGATAATTTTTACAACGTTACTAGACATTTTTATTTACTAATTCAGACGATTACGTAGAATGTGACCTACCAATTGAATTCTTAGTTTAAAGAATATAGTTTTATTACATTATACAACGAAATTCAGGTCAAAATTATTATATATTGTTGTTAATAATGAAGCGGTGGTGTAAAACTCCATTTCTAGGTCAACTAATGTTGTAGTCCAACCGGCATGATCTCACCACTTCATGCATCGAGACACGTGTGCATGAATGAATTATGATTCAAAGATTGTAATAAATTGTGAATGATGTCTTAAGTGCAAATTTTCAATGGAAACGGCCATAGATTCAACAAAATTCGATACATTATTCGTTGGCATCAAAATTGATACAAATCCTTACATGTTCGAAGAGTATCGAGTCAATTTTGACAAGACATTTATCAAACACGAACACTTATCTAATAGCCGTATTCATGCAACATAAGTAATTGGTAAAAATGGAGAGGATTCTCGACCAAGGATTCTCTACCTACAAGTTGACATAGGCCATTGAATCAATAGCAATAAGCCTTATTTGACCCTTTGCAACCTTTCGATTGAGAGACAAAAGTTAAATGAGCGAATGAGAACCATGCAATCCTGTGTGTTAATTGCCATTTAGCCAGATTATTGAAAAAGCTTGGGGGTAAGAATGAGTTTTTTGTCTCTCCGTATAATTAGTTTATGAGATGTTAAAAATATATTTTCACTTGACATGCAATTTGATTAAATAATTCACGAATCATCTAATAAAAAAAATCATTTTGTACTCAATAATTTATTAATAAAAATTAATAAGAAATTTTTGAAATTAAAAATATATATTTGTGAATGAGTTAAGACGATTATTTCACAATGATCAGAACAATGATAAAACTTCTTTTGAAACGATATGATAGAAAATACTGTTGTTAACTCTGACCTTACTAAAATTGGACTATCGTGGTGAATTCAAGGTAGCTCAACTCAGATAATAATTAGGCCACGATCATTTCGTTTAAAAGCTTTTGTTACTAGTTATGAATTATTTTTCTTCGTTAATTTTTATCTTCAAAGTGTCAAATCACACGTTGGTAAGCTCGATTCAATCAAAAGTATGATGCTACATATTTTTAATAAATAAATGACGATGAGACTAAGTAAGATTTATTGTTTGATTCGATCCATAATTATAGAGATTAATCATTTGCATAGATGATTAAATGGATCCCATATAACCGTATTGGCACAAACAAAATTTAAAACGAATTTTTGTTATTTATGGTTTCAATCAAACTTCAATTACCATTGTTGATTTGTCAGGACCCAATCATGCAGTGCGAGGTGTAAGTGTGTGACAGTGTGAGTTGTGGCGTACTCTGAACTTGCCAAGTGTTACGCTTTGTATTGTTGTACCTTGACGGAGGTGGAGGCTTTGGACCCACCATGCATGGGTTTGATTGTTCCGTAATAATCTTGTTCACTCAAAAAGGTCCCTTGAGACTTTAGACTTGGGTAGCTTGGATTGGTAGCTTTTTAAATTTTGATTTGAAATTTGATGAAATATTAATTTTGAAACTTAATTACTATCTGTATTAAACTTTAATAAAGTGAGTAGACGTTCAAATTTAACTCACTCTTTTTTTAAAAATATTCTGTAAAAATAGATTAAATTTTCTATATATGATTGAATCCATCTAAGAATTCAAGGACATTTCAGTACACGATATTAAATAGAATTGACCGTACAAGATGTTACACCCCAAATATGGCTAAGGTGCTACGTAGGCACATGTGTAAGCGAAGGCTGGCCACATCTGTCTCCTCCTTCGTCAATATTTTCATCCTCTAGTTTTCGTATGGCATCACTGGACAAACATACATTGTTCAACCGAACACCTATGTTGAAGCATTCATCTGAATTGGCGATTGTTTAGATACATGCTTCGACAAATATACACTTAGGCATGTTCCACAAGGAATCATTTCATAAATACTAAGACGCAAGTAAAAGTATACTATGATTTTCTCTAAACTCTAGTCAAATCTTTCCATACTTGTCTCTCCTACATTCCCATATTACATCGTATTGCCAGTTGACTTGATCGTCGGAGTGCCAACAATCAACTGCCTCCCTTTTCTTGGCTTGTGATCTTGGTGCTGACGGTTTTTGTCCGCGTATGCCCTTTTCTCGGCTTGTGCAGGTAACATACAAGTTGGCAGAAGCTTTTGACATCGAGGTCCTGGACATTTTTGAGGTCAACAAAATATATAATTATTTTAGTTATGTAATACTATCTTATGAGGCACTTGCAATTATTTTAATTTGAAGTTGAACAAATTATAGATGAAATTAGTTTACTTGTTAGGACTCCCTTGGAAAAAAATAAACAAAATAACCAATTTAGGGTTGACAAAATCCGTTTTACCGGTTGCTAGCATTTCCATTTGGGGTAAATATTATTTGGAAAATTAATACTTTAAAATTGGAACTATTGACAAATTTCATATAATCGGTAAGTTAAAACATCGAGTGCCTCTCACATAAAATAAATTTTACGAGGTGTAATTAATAATCACACAGGGCTTACGCTTAACTAATAGAACGACTCACATTTTGGATTGTTGCTTGCATAATGACACCGCCCCCTCCTACGTCCACGTGTTCGATTACATTGACATGTTTACTAAACATGCACTCAAAAATATTTTATCAATGTAGCAGGTTCTAAGATAAAAGTTTGGCACCATAGACCTTACCATCATTTGCAAATGCCAAGAAAAGAATCAAACTGGATTTTTAGATTTTCCAAATAGTATGGTAACTTACAAGCTAGCAATCGATGCTGACATTTGAGCCTCTAGACCATATTGTATTGCAACTACAACCTTCCTTAACTACCATTGCCCAACTCCCCGCCAACCACAAGTGTTAGATAAGATGCCTAATCCGACATTAACCATTAACAAACATTCCTCGGAATTTTCATACAAAATTGGCTAAAACTGGGGTAAAGGAAATGGTTAAGTATCACATGAACCCATCAATGGCATGTTTGGCAAGCGAACTGAACAGTACTTGGCAATATTAAATAAGAAAAAGAAGTTACAATTTTGTTCATACTATAATTTAATACTGCGTACCACACATGTCCAAAGCAAGACGATTAGTCTAGGCAGATACAACTTTCCCCTTGCCAACTCCAAACGATGTCTTTAAGGGCAGGCCTCACATCCTCCTCACAAAACTTTTGGTACTCAAGTGTGTCACCGGCGAACTTGGAGAACTTCACCACCGCCACCTCCGGTGCCACCTCGAACACCTCTGCTGTCACTGACAACTTCCCTTTTCGTCCCTCGGAAACCCCTTGCATTTTCATCTTAAAATCCTTGGCTAACAAAACATTAAAATTCAGCTTCTTGGCAACTGATTCTAGCTTGTTCATAATCATAGAAGCCGAAAATTTCGATGTAAAAAGAGATCCTGATTTCCTCCTTCCCTCGAACAAACTCGACAAATCAAATCCCGAAGACATCGATGATATAAATTCAAATGCATTATAGAAAGGAGGGGATGATTTTGATCTTAACAAATCTGGTTCTTTACTCTCTGAAGCATCAACATTTTCTTGAACTGTTTCTTGAATTGAAAAAGAAATCGACCTAGTGAACCCTTTGTAGAACCAAGGGACTCTCATAATAGCTGGAATTGTAATTCGTTTTTCAGGATCAGCCACCAAAAGTCTTGAAATTAACCTCTTCGATTCATGTGAAAACCAGGGTGGAAACTCAAATTCTGCCTTGAAAATTTTTCTATACATTCTCATCATATTTTCATCTTGAAATGGGAGAAATCCAGCCAATAAGACGTATAAAATCACCCCACATGACCAAATGTCAGCTTTTGCTCCTTCATAACTGTTGAAGGTCAAAACTTAAACAAAATAAAAGTAATTCCTCGAATGCTTAAGCTTTTAAATAAGTCGATAAATGTTTGAACAAACGTTTGAATAAATTCTGCTGCACATAGGCGGGCATCTTGAAAAGACCAAACCTCCCGTTATTCTCAAAATTTATTTTTTCGATAATAATTTTTAAATACACATTCTCCCATAAACTAATTTTACAAGCAAACAATTTTTTTTTCTTTTTTAATCACACATTCTCCAACTTTTTACTATTTTAAAATGTATTTTCTTAATAAAATGGAACCAAAAAGGTTGTAAATAAATGTTATCCTGATTTAGCAGTATAAACTTTTAAGATAGTTACCGTACCCTTTTTTCCGCAGAACTTCCGGCGCCACATATGCGGGAGTCCCACAACGAGTGTGCAAAAGTCCGTCGTTTCTCAACTGCTCAGGCAAGGCCGACAACCCAAAATCCGACACCTTCAAATTCTCATTTTCATCCAAAAGCAGATTTTCCGGCTTTAAATCACGGTGGCTAACGCCGCGGCTATGGCAATAATCCACCGCGCTAATTAACTGCTGAAAATATTTCTTGGCCAAATCTTCTTTCAGTTTCCCTGTCGCAACTTTGGCAAAAAGTTCTCCCCCTTTTACATATTCCATTACAAAGAAGATCTTCTGCTTAGTGGCCATCACTTCTTTGATTTCGACAACGTTGGGGTGTCGAACCAATCGCATAACAGAGATTTCACGCTCGATTTGTTCCATCATGCCTTCTTTCTTCACCTGATCTTTGTTTATAACCTTAATCGCTACACTTTCGGAGGATTGAAGGTTTTTCCCATAGTAGACTTTGGCAAAAGTGCCTTGTCCTAGAACCCTTCCCATCTCATATTTTCCGAAAATGATGTTTCGATTGCCTCCATTGGTGAGGTTGTAAGTTTCTTGAATAGAATGATTTGGTTGTTCTTCTTCCATGTTTGAACAAGCTCAATGGTGGATCCGAAAATCCTGGATGCAATTGCAATGGCTCCCTTGTAAACGGTAATGATTAAATTTTTGGGTCCAAAAGGATAAATTACTGATAGGTCCTTGTCCTTAGATAGTTGGGTTGATGGTGAATGACTGGAAGGCGGCAGAGGATTGGAGGTGGAGGGAGGAGAGTGGTGGTGGAGGTACAGAATTAGTTGAGTTGGTGCGCGTCTGTGTGTGTTTGATTGGAGTGCATCGTTTTGTCTGTAGGGAGAAAACGGCAAGCCTGCAGAAATGGAGAAATATCTGTGAATATTTAATTCAAATGGCTGTGTTGGATATGCCAAATTTTCTTTGTAAGATGGAAAATAAATTCTTTTTTCTAGCATTTGAATTGTTTGATGGGCCACTTTTTTCCTCCCATTTGCTTTTTCCCTCCCATTTGTTTTCCACCCAGCTGCCTCACGTGCCCCAACACCAGTTGTTGGCTTTTTTATTTTTTGACTTTTTTTTTTAAGCATTGGAACCAAATCTCATAACCAAGTCTAAAAAAAAATTTCACTTTGAAGCAAATAAAAATCAAACGAACACTAAACTTTGATGAAAAAAATAATTTTTTATGAAACATTTTTTTTAAACTTTTTGGTAATAGAAACAAATTTTATAACCACGTGTGGAAAAAATTATCACTTTAATAGATAATTTTCATATAAAATAAAGCCAAACGAATAGAAAATTTAAAAATTTTTCTGGTGAAAAATTATACCAATCAAACACACTTAATTAACAATTCCCTACAAAATATTTTCTAGGCAATTATTTTCCCTGAAAATCATTTTCTTTCCACCCTTTTTTTATCCTTACAATCAAACGCACCCTAAGTAATTTACTAATTAGCCCACTAATGGGACTATATTATCAAAAGTATTCCAATGGTATATTTCATTTATTCTTTTATTCAACCCACCAAAAATTTATGATTTTTAGTTAGATGCATTATGCAGGCCTCAATCACCAACTCTAAGAGCTTGGCCATTTTTAGCCCCTGTTTGGCCCCCATTATTGTAGATTTTGAGGGGGTTGAAAATTTT
>CAIGRM010071617.1:0-11022 GCA_903798335.1 Fraxinus albicans | reverse complement strand
ATCTCATTCACATCACTTTAGTCAGTCTGTCAATGTAATAAATTGGATGTGTGTAATTTGATGATGGACAATCATTAATCACATGTGGTTGCTTTCTTAGAGAGAGAAAGTTATGGGTAAGAGAAAGAGAGATTTTATGCAGGCAAAAATTGTGTTCATCCTTTTATCTTAGAGAAAAAAAATTATGGTTAGAGGAAGAGACATGTTATGGAGACGCAGAAAAAATTTGACGGCTATAAAAAATCGTTAACTTTGGCCAGGAAATTATTGCATCCGTTTACAATTGAATATATACTATTTTGGAGAGAAATCGTGCTAATAACGTGTTATAAAAAGATAGAATAAAAGAAGTAAGAAAAGTCAATACACTTTTATATATTATAATGAGAATCAAAACCCTATATTTATAGGGAATATTTATAGGGAAGGAATATGGATACGTATGGTAATAATATCTAAGGTTGTATTTAGGAGTCGCATTTAGGAGTCATCCTATTGCATTCTAAAAACTGCACCTCTTGGGAACTATAGTCGCATTTAGGAGTCGCTCGTTTGGGTTTGTGGGTCGGCTCAAACTCATGGCTTGGTTTGTATTTTTGTATTTTTTTTACTCATTTTTCATTTATTTTAATTTTTTTGCTTCCTTCATTAATATATTTTTAAAGAAATAGGAAAAAATCGCTTGTTAGATTCACAAGTCTATGGATTGAATCGAGTCCTTGCTTTGAACATGAGTCGAGTTCAAGTTTGGCTCGTCCTTAGAGTCAAGCCGATCGAGGGTGTTTAAGGGTTGAGCTTGTTGGACTTGATCTATTGTCACTTNGCTTCCTTCATTAATATATTTTTAAAGAAATAGGAAAAATTCGCTTGTTAGATTCACAAGTCTATGGATTGAATCGAGTCCTTGCTTTGAACATGAGTCGAGTTCAAGTTTGGCTCGTCCTTAGAGTCAAGCCGATCGAGGGTGTTTAAGGGTTGAGCTTGTTGGACTTGATCTATTGTCACTTTTAGTTAGATTGGTGGTATCTATAATAAATGGCATGACATTCTTTCGAAAACCATATGAAATAGAAAAGACATCTTAAAATGGAAAAGATATGTTTCTCATGAACCAAACAAGCCTATAAACAAGGAAAGATGAGAAAAGGGCATTTGGTGTCAGCCTCTAAACACCTTCGAATGTAAGCTTCATGGGATGGGCATGGTGACATTTCTTTATCTTTATAGGGCATTTTCCCTTTCAGAAACAGTGTGCGGCTAAGTTACTTTCGAGTAACTTTTTATTTCGATGAATTATAGTTTGAGTGTCCAACTTAGCAGAAATATAGCAAGTAGGTCCTCAACCAATTTTTTTGCTACTGCAGTCCTCAATGAACAATTTTACCCTTATATTTGATGAAAAACTAATTTTTTTTTTTAATATATGACTATTTAACTATTTTCTTTTCTTTTCATTAATTTATTTTTGTTTAACTAAACAATGGGTAAAGTTGTATTTTCAACAAAAAAATTGAGGTTTTAATTAAATACAAGCTTAGGCCATCTACAACCCTATACCAAAATTTGAGATAAGTTTTGCACAATTTTACACCAAATCTTGTACCAAATTGAAAATAATCTCTGACCCCCATTACACCAAAAATTACTCCAAATGAACAGTATATAACTATTTTCTTCATTTTTCTCATTCTTAATAATTTATTTATATGAAAAATTCTTTGTTTATTTAATTTATTACTATATAAATTATTAAATAAATAATTACGTTTCGTTAACGAAAATATTGAATTCATTAATAAATTTAATGGATGTAGTACAATTAATAGAAATCACAACAAAAAATATATTAAATAATAATAATAATAGTATTAAAAAATAAGAATTATAATTATAATTATAATTATAATTAATTAAAAACTAAAATTTGTTGTACAACAAGAAAGTGACACAAATACCCTTAACAAAAGTTGGCGCAAAATGGAAAAGGAAGGCACAGAGAACATTAACCATTTAGGTGCAAATGCATAATGTTGCACCAAATATTTGCACCATTTAAATGGTGCAAAATTTGATGTTCGGTTGGAGTGAGATTATACCAAATATTTGGTACAAAATGGGGGAAAATAGAGATTTGGTGCAAGGGTTGAAGTTGCCCTTAAAATCATAAAATGAGGATTCAAATATGGAAAATTATATTCACACACCACGTCTGTTTGCTGAACCAATATTTAATTGTAATAGAGGTTCCTCCTAATATTTGTTTATTATTCATTTATATCGTCAACTTTTTTAGTCGCATTCTTTTTCTTCATTTTCAATAATTTAGTAACTTGTCACGACAATGGTTTCTATTCAAATATTTTGTTAGCGTGCTTTGAAATGAGGAAAATATTTTGTCAATATTTTGTATTTTTAGAATTTTCTTGCTTAATTAAAAATATGAGAAATATATGTCTTTTTTACGCAATGTGACAAATTTGTTGGATAAAAATCATCATCAAGAGCAAGATATACTAATTAATAAAAAGTTGAATATAAGAATGAGATGATAAAAAGGTTGAGAACAAAAGTGCAATAATGAGTAAATATTTTCCTTCCAATGTTACAAGAATGGAAAGGTTGAGGACTGAGGCTGCTAAAATATTAGGTTGGAGATTTTCTACATTTTCAATAGTTTGGGGACGCCATCTATAAATTTTCTTTTCCTTCTAATAAAAAAAAAGAAATTTACTTATTTTGATTCACTCTACTAAGCTAAGCCATACAAGGTCTTAGGTAGCAAAAAGAACAAGCGAGCTGTCCCTCTTCTCACCAATCTAACTTCTCTTCCAATCAAACCTTCGACCCCTCACCTATCAGCTGGTACACTGACTCTCTCTCTCTCTCACTCACACACACACACACAACACACTGACCCTTTTTTCTCTCTCTAGAATCACATCTCCATTTGTACATAAATCCCTTGTTTCCCGTCTCTTCAATTTGCTCAGCAGCCTATCTTTCTATCTTCTTCTTCTTCATTGTCTTTTGTTTCTCCTCTTGCCATGACTTCCAACACCATGGCTGGTGGCCTTGTTGCTGGTTCTCATGCACGCAACCAACTCCACGTTGATGAAGTAAGTATATACGTAAATTCTCGTGTTCTGTTTTTCCCTTTTTGTTCGAATTTGGATGAATATATAATTTAAAACTCATTATGTACATGTATCACATTATTATTTTTGTATCATGTATCTTCGACTGTGCAGAATCTAATCATACCGTATACTTATAAAATATTTAGTAGGGAGAGCGTCTTTGGGGGTTAAAAAAAAAAGTGAAATGTCAAATGTGAGAAAAACTTTGTACTCTTTGTAATCGATTCTACCATTTTTCATTAATCATTTGATAAAGTATTTGATATATTTCTCTTAGTAGATTCTTAGTGTGCACTCGTTGTGTGGCTTCCGACAACGGATATAAGCTATTTTAGCCCCTTCGATTGCTGCTTACTCGACTATTCACTAGATTTGTATAGTTATAATATTGAGGGTGAACTATTGCTCGATTGTACTCTACGAGCGGTGTCTAACAAGTTAAACTTGGATTTTCTTGACAGGATGGTCGACCTCCAACACGTGAATCTACGAACAACAAAATATGCCGGATTTGTGGCGACGAGATCGGGTTCAAGGACAATGGTTTGCTTTTTGTTGCATGTTATGAGTGTGGATATCCAGTTTGTAAGGCATGTTATGAGTATGAGAGAAGTGAAGGCAACCAGAGTTGCCCTCAGTGCCACACTCGATACAAGCGTCACAAAGGTCATATAATAATAATAATGTCTCTATTTTTAAGATACATTAATTTCTTGGACAAATATTTTTTCTTTGACGAAATTTATGAGAGGTTCGATTTTGATTTCACAGGTTGTCCTAGAGTTGTAGGGGATGAAGAAGATAATTTTGACGATGATTTTGAAGATGAATTTCAACTCAAGAAGGTAAATATACTTCGAGCCAACTCGTCTTCATGTTGTCCGAGAGTGATCCAACACGTGTTTATCATGCTGCAAAATTTTATATAGTTCAATGTCACGTGTCTTATAATTTAGTCACTATTTGGTTTTACTAAAAATCAAATTTTTAGTAGATATTGATAAAAGTTGATACGTAATTGAAAAGTTATGAATCACATGAAATGAACGATTAAAATTTATTATTGACTTTAACTTAAATTTTATTAACTTTTTTACCTACACCAAACATGGATTTATACAATATTATATAAATTACCACGAGTCCTCAAAATCCACACGATACTAACTTTGAATTTGAAAAATGTTCTTTTAATTTTATTTAACATTATTGTCTGGAAGTAGTCAAAAGAAGCACGATGAATTTTTTTTTTTTTACATGATTTCGTGATTTTTTTTCTTATTTTTAACAACTTAGACCAAACTTATTTTGGAGTGACATATTAAATTTAGCCTCCGTTTGGGGGTTTTAAATCAAAATTTTAGTTGATTTTATTAAAAATTGATGAAATATGTGATTGAAAAGTTGTGGATCCTATAAAATATGTAGTTAAAATTAATTGTTCACTTTAACTTAGATTAAAATCCAAAATTTAATTTATACAAAACATAGGCTTAATAGAATTATATCCTAGTGGGTAGTTAGATTTATCCCCACATTATTATTTTATTTTATAAATACACTATATTTTAACTACATTAAATGTCATTAACGTTTATTCATGTCACACTTGTATCTTTATTTTTTTCATCACATTCTTATTTTTAATATTTCATTGATTAGAAAGCTTTATCATTTATCATGATTTTAGTCCAAAAATATTGTTAACGTGATGTAAAATGAGGGTCAAATATTTATTTCCATTTTTACTTTATTATTTATTTTACTTTTTTATAAATGCAATGGACAAATGAATCTTTTTTACTCTAATTTAAATTTTTTGAAGAGAAATCATGATCAAGAACAATTTATGTATATTTGAGAATACGAATACAGCAAAAAAAAAAAAAAAAGAGTTTGAAACATAAATGTGATAATGTGTAAAAGTTATAAACTTTTCGTGCAATTAAAATGTAATATAGTTATTAAAACTTGTGGTGTTAATGTATTTAGCCAATAACAAATTGCACAATTTTGTATCTTGGATCTTAAATCCGCCCAAGTGTTTAATATTTGTTCCAAAGAGAATATCATTCTATTAAACGAAAGAAATTCAAAATTATCTTTGGCAGGAACAAAGGGACTATAATCAGCACCAAATTCATACCAATGGTGCTGCCATTCCTTCTGTTGCAGGAAGTGGTAATCAAATATTATACCAAATATTTATGAGTTTCCCTTCAAATATTTTCTTGTATAACTGACACTGATTGCTATATTACATCCATATAGTTGAAGGAAAGGATTTTGAAGGTGAAAAAGAAACTTACAACAACGAAGAATGGAAGGAAAGAGTTGAAAAATGGAAAACTAGGCAAGAGAAGAGAGGTCTTGTTACAAATGCAGATGATGGAGGAAATGATCAAGACGACGATGATTATCTGTAAGATTTTCGCTTTCTCAGTTTTGTATTTTCTTGATTTTTCGTGTTATGGGGGTAATGCTTAAATGTTTTGACCATTCATTGCTGATGGTATACTTTCCTGTTTTTCCTCAGTATTGCTGAAGCTCGGCAGCCACTCTGGCGAAAAGTCCCGATTCCTTCAAGCCTAATCAATCCCTATCGCATAGTCATTGTCATTCGTTTAATCATTCTGTGTTTCTTTTTCCATTTTAGAATCTTAACCCCGGCATATGATGCCTTTGCCTTATGGATTATCTCTGTGATATGTGAAATATGGTTTGGATTGTCCTGGATACTTGATCAATTTCCCAAATGGTTTCCCATAAACCGCGAAACTTATCTTGATCGTTTGTCCTTGAGGTTTGAGCGAGAGGGTGAGCCTAACCGGCTTCTCCCGGTTGATGTCTTCGTTAGTACTGTTGATCCTCTTAAGGAACCTCCCATTATTACTGCAAACACAGTCCTTTCAATCTTGGCAGTAGATTATCCAGTCGAGAAGGTGACTTGCTATGTGTCGGATGATGGAGCCTCGATGCTTCTGTTTGATGCATTGGCTGAAACAGCTGAGTTTGCTAGGAGATGGGTGCCATTTTGCCAAACATATAGCATTGAACCTCGGGCTCCAGAGTTCTACTTTAATGAGAAAATTGACTACTTAAAAGATAAGGTTCAGCCTACTTTCGTGAAGGATCGTAGGGCCATGAAGGTAAATAAGATAAACTCCTTTCTTCTACTATTTTTGGTGAATTTAGTGGAATTAAAGTCATTCTTATACAATGTTTATGAATTGTAGAGGGAATACGAAGAGTTCAAAGTAAGAATTAATGCTTTGGTGTCTAAAGCACAAAAGAAACCAGAAGAAGGATGGGTAATGCAGGATGGGACTCCATGGCCTGGGAACAATACTCGTGATCACCCGGGAATGATTCAGGTTAATTAATCAAAACTAGGACAGCGAACCTTTTGACAATGATTATCTAAGTTCCTAATTACCTTCTAGAGAGTCGATTGCTGATTCAACAAGTTCAGCTATATCAATGATTAAAGAACTCTTTCTGACATTGTAGGTGTATTTAGGAAGTGAAGGTGCACTAGACGTTGAAGGTAAGGAACTACCACGGCTAGTATATGTTTCACGTGAAAAGCGACCTGGTTATCAGCACCATAAGAAAGCTGGTGCCATGAATGCATTGGTAGGTAGCTGCTAAGTTAACATTCTGTCTTTTCTTATGGGTCTGAAAGATTGATTTAGTGATGGTGACACTTGGGACTTCCTATATATTTGATTTACAGGTTCGAGTTTCAGCAGTACTCACTAATGCACCTTTCATGTTAAATCTGGATTGTGATCATTACATTAACAACAGCAAGGCTATGAAGGAAGCGATGTGCTTTCTTATGGATCCCCAAATCGGAAAGAAGCTCTGCTACGTCCAATTTCCACAGAGATTTGATGGTATTGATCGTCATGATAGATATGCTAATCGTAATGTTGTATTCTTCGATGTGAGTTGAATTTCTCTCCATTTCGTCTTCTGGCACGCATCCGTTACTTTTTAAATTCCCAGTGGCAGTGAAATATATCGTATGAACCTAATGTAGGATAAGTATTTAGTTGTCAAATCTGAAAATTGTGGAATTGCCTTTTTTGGTAACAGATCAACATGAAAGGCCTAGATGGTATCCAAGGGCCCGTATATGTTGGCACTGGGTGTGTTTTCAACAGGCAGGCATTGTATGGTTATGATCCACCCGTGTCTGAGAAGCGGCCTAAAATGACTTGTGATTGCTGGCCAAAGTGGTGCTGCTGCTGTTGTGGTGGTTCTAGGAAGAAGTCAAAGGCTAAGAAAAAAGGATTCAAGGCTATGCTTGGCCTTGGAGGATTATATAGTAAGAAGAAAATGATGGGCAAACATTACACTAGGAGATCGTCTGGAACAGCATTTGATCTTGAAGAGATTGAAGAAGGGCTTGAAGGATATGATGAGTTGGAAAAATCATCACTTATGTCTCAAAAGAACTTTGAAAAACGGTTTGGAATGTCGCCAGTTTTCATTACTTCCACTCTCATGGAAGATGGTGGTCTCCCTGAGGGAACTAGCCCGGGTTCTCTTATCAAAGAAGCCATTCATGTTATTAGTTGTGGATATGAAGAGAAAACTGAATGGGGCAAAGAGGTTAGTATTAACATTCGACCTTTCGTGAAGTTTCAAAGTCTTTAACCTCTTTCTAATTAGTCAACAACAATCTGAATTGATAAAAAGTTGAAATAAAATAAGATTAAAACTTGATATTAGCTTTAAGTACTATTGAAATTGTTTTAGTCATCAAAAAAGCAACCTCTCATGGACACTTTTTTTATTCACAGATTGGATGGATTTACGGTTCAATTACAGAAGATATTTTGACAGGCTTCAAGATGCATTGTAGAGGATGGAGGTCAGTATACTGTACACCCAAGCGACCTTGTTTCAAGGGATCAGCTCCAATCAATCTATCAGATAGGTTGCACCAAGTCCTGAGATGGGCTCTTGGTTCTGTCGAAATCTTCCTTAGTCGTCATTGTCCACTTTGGTATGGTTTTGGAGGAAAGCTAAAATTGCTAGAGAGACTTGCTTATATTAACACCATTGTGTACCCATTCACTTCCATTGCTCTGATAGCCTATTGCACCCTTCCGGCTGTGTGCCTTCTTACTGGAAAGTTCATCGTTCCAACAGTAAGTATTATTGATGCCTAACTATTACCCTAGAAACACAAAAAGAGAGTGTGTCCTAAGATACAGTGTTAGTTGAATCGTAAGATTAGTAAGTGCATTTCTAATCAGAATCTATTATCTTGTGCAGCTAAACAACCTGGCAAGCATATGGTTTATGGCTCTTTTCCTGTCCATCATAGTGACGGGTGTGCTTGAGCTTCGATGGAGTGGTGTAAGCATTGAGGACTGGTGGCGCAATGAGCAATTCTGGGTCATTGGTGGTGTCTCAGCACATCTTTTTGCAGTCTTCCAAGGTCTTCTCAAGGTCCTTGCTGGTGTTGACACAAACTTCACTGTAACAGCAAAAGCTGCTGATGATGCAGAGTTTGGGGAGCTCTACCTCTTCAAATGGACGACCCTTCTCATTCCACCAACCACTCTGATAATCCTAAATATGGTTGGTGTCGTAGCAGGAGTTTCTGATGCCATTAACAATGGATATGGTTCGTGGGGTCCTCTATTTGGAAAGTTATTTTTTGCCTTTTGGGTTATTGTTCATCTCTATCCTTTCCTCAAGGGGTTGATGGGAAGGCAAAACAGGACTCCTACAATTGTGGTTCTCTGGTCAATTCTTCTAGCTTCAATCTTTTCACTTGTTTGGGTTCGAATTGATCCTTTCTTGCCCAAACAAACTGGCCCTATACTGAAACAATGTGGAGTGGATTGCTAATCACCTTCCATTATCCACGTCAATTTTCAATGTTGCTATCATTTTTCTTGGGCATTTTATTTGGTTGCAAGTAATATTGTGTATGCTATTGAAAGTAGGAATTTAGATAGCATTACAACGGCAACGCATATGTAAATTTTCCAAAAATAAGAACTCGATGATGGATTTCAGTTTCCTTATATATGCTTTTTACTTCTTGAACGATGTTGGATGTATATCAAATTGTGATTTCATCTCAAGTTTGGGTTTCAATGCTAGTAACTCCTTTTGTGCTCCAATCAACCTAGTATATTATATGCATCGATCTCCGTAATAGCACTCAACTAACTCGGAGAAGAAAAACTTTGTAATAGTAGTTGTGCATTTGTGCTTCCATGTTAATAGTTGATCCATGTCATAGTTCTATAATTTTCTACCTGCTTTATATTTTCTAAATAGAATCAGATCATTTGCATCATTTGCTTTATTATCAATTATAATATCTGCAAAGGCTAAAACAAAGAATGCATCCATTTTCAGTATGTGATATGAAGCGGAATTATCCTGAAATTTAAAATTTCTTTAATTCAATAGACAATATCGTTTAGATGCTCATGTGTATGTTATATCAAGAGTAAAAAATTCAATTTTTTTTTACCTAAATTCGATGGTCGATTCTTGAATTAATTCTAAATTACGAACTTCCAACTTTTTGGATCACAAGTTTCTAATTTTTTTAATTCCAAGAACTTGATGCTCCAAATCTCAAAGTATTCTATGATATTCTCCAAAATCAAGACTACACCAATGGGTAAACACTTTCTTTTAATTAAATCAAGAAACCAATTCTTCAATTAGACAAATGAAAAATAAGAAAACAATTATTCTCTCTTTTTCTCTCTCCAAATTTGAACATCATGGAATTATGTGATTTGATTGTTTTAGGATTTCTATCACCATCTATTCTCTAGTTATAGAGATAAAGATGTTCTAATTCATGTACAATAAGAATTTCACATTTATATAAGAATCTTAATTAAAATCCAAATAGGAGTTTTAATTAAAGTCTAAATCCAATTAGTTTACATTTAATTACATGTGTAGCCCTAAAATTTTAATTAAAACTATAATTAAGTTTACAAATTTTATAGTAATTACAATTAAGAAACAATACCATTTTCTGTCAAGTTATTCCTGAATTCTCCCAAGAGTTACTCACCATCTCAATCAGATCGAAGTGTCTTAATACACTTTACCTAATGTTTTTCGACCTTAATCTAATACTCTTTTGATTTCTCAAAAGTATTTTAACTTTTAAGTCATCGGGTAATTGTATTTGAATCTAGAGTAATTATTTGTAAATAAATACTTATAGTTTTCCTTCTCTAGTGTAGTCACAGGTCTACACATATCAGAATCAACTAGTTCTAATATATATTTAGCTCTATCTCTTTTTGTCGAAAAGATATATGAGTCAAATTACATTCTAAACAAGAATCATGAACGACAATGGCTCGATCTTATTCGAATTGGCAGGACCATCTCTAGTTAGTCTTTGTATTTTGTTAAAGTTAATTCGTCCAATGTGCCATAGATATTGTTGGAATTTGGGTGTGACCCGAATTCCTTGTTTGAAGTATTGAAGAATTTTAATTTAAGTGCACGTCAAGGAGAATTCAAGTTTGGAATGTTTTTAGAGTTTTATGTCAAGTTGAAATTCTATTTTGGAAGCCCATCGATTTAATTGTTAGTACTTTACCATTAATATCTACTAGAATTTGGGTACAATCCGAATTTCGTTTTTGAAGTGTTTGAAGTATTGAAAAATTCTAATTGAAGTACACATAAATGAGAATTCAATTTGGAATGCTATTGGAGTCCTATATCAAGTTGAAATTCTATTTTGGAAGCCTATTGGGAGTTGTAAATTGATATTGGATTTGAAGAAGAATTTCGATGGAGAAAACAATGTGAAAAAAAAAATTTCGAGGAAGCTTGCTGATTACGCCCAAAGATGGAAGAATATTTAAAGGAT
>CAIGRM010071594.1:0-17392 GCA_903798335.1 Fraxinus albicans | reverse complement strand
TTTTTTGGTACTTTTTTTTCTCATCACAAACTCCGCAACAAACTCGAAAAATGGGTCACGTTAAATCACTTATTGCAACAACTTTTCGTATGTTGCGAAAAAATTTGTCGCGAAATCACAATTTTGTTGTAGTGAAGGAAAAGATATGCACGACTATTATTGACGTATCCAATAAATATGCAATCAATCATCTTAGGACCAATATTCGCTTGTTTAAGCTTAGGACTTCAACTTTAGCCAAACACTCCTACACTTTAAAGTGTTCGTATGAAGGAGGATGACATTTTCATAGTTCATATGGAGTTTCTTCTATTTTCTTAAGGGGTATCTTGTTAATAATGCTATTTGTCGAAAGAATAGCTTCCCCTACAAATTCTGGGATAGAACCGAACTTATCAACATTGCGTTCATTTTTTCTTTAAGAGTTCGATTTTTGCATTTAGCAACACCATTCAATTGAGATGAGTAATATGACGTTGTTTGATGAATGATTCCATGCTCGAAACAATATTATTCAAAAGGTGCCTCATATTCACCATCTATATCACTACGATTATTTTTTATTTGTTTACCAAGTTAATTCTCAACTTCCGTCTTATAATGTTTGAATACATTTAAGGCTTCATCTTTATTTCGTAGCAATACTTTATATGACCATCAATGAAAGTTATAAAGTATTTTTTGTCACCTTTAGTTTGAACGAATTTCAAATCATATATATCGCTATGTATTAATTCTAAAGATGTCGTGTTCCTTTGAATCGAGTGAAAATGTGTTTTGGCCACTTTGCTTCAACACATATTTTACATTTATGATTAAGATCAATTTTAAGTGTTAGAGTTAAACTTTAATTTATAAATTTGCTTATAAATTCGTAATTAACGTGAAATAATCAACTATGCCTTAAACAAGACAACTCAAGCATATAAACGAAATTTGAATTTTTATTCTTAATGCATTTTTGTACAATTGTAAGGACGTTCATTTTGAATATTCCTTCACTAATAAAACCCTTACCAACATACATATCATTTTTGGTAAGTACGAACTTGTTCGCTGTAAATACAAGTTTAAAGTTGTTCTTACTAAGTAGAGACCCCGAAACTAGGTTTAAGAATGTCTTGCACATGGAGGACATTATTGAGGACTAGCTCTTTTCCGGAAGTCATTTTTAATGTGATATTTCCAAGTCCTTCAACCTTCGAACTTGTAGAGTTCCCTATGAACAATTGTCCTCCTTTCAATTCATGATAGTTTGAGAATATGGTCATATCTACACCAATATGGAGGGTAGCACTACTATCGACCTACCAATCCCTTAGATTACCAATCGTGTTGCATTCAGAAACAATCACAGATAGGTGTCTCTTTCAATTACATTTGTTTGTGCAGTCTTCTTCGCCCTTCAACATTCATTTGAACGATGTCCGACTTTTCCACAATTGTAATAGTTGCCTTTAAACTTCTCGGCATTCTTGGAGTTGTCTCATCTTGGTGTATTACCGGAGATCTTACACTTCTTGTTGACAACTTTCGAATCAATTTCAACAAAATTTGCTTCAAGTTGAACAATAGATTTTCTTTGGTGTTTCTATTATCTTCCTCAATCCTCAAACGGACTATCAATTCCTCCAAGTTCATCTCCTTACGTTTGTGCTTGAGATGGTTCTTAAAATCTCTTCACATAAGAGGGAGTTTCTCAATGATGGTTGCAATTTGAAAGGATTCACTCAATTCCATCTTTTTTGCGTGTATGTCATGAAGTAGAACTTGAAGTTCTTGTACTTGACTTATCACGGCTTTGGAGTCTACCATTTTTTAGTCCAAAAACTTGCTGACAATGAACTTCTTTGTTTCGACATCCTTGGTCTTGTACTTGTTCTCCAATGAATCCCATAAATCCTTGGCCGAGTTCATCAAACTATACACTCCATAAAGTGTATCGTCCAATTCATTTAAGATGTAATTTTTGTAAAGGAAATCCGAGTGCTTCCATGCATCCAATGCAATAATCGACTCACGATTATTTTTTCCTATTTGTACTGCAGGAACAGTCTCTTTTACGAACTTTGTCAAATTCAAAGTAGTAAGATAGAACATCTTTTGTTGCCATCTTTTGAAATCCACTCCTCCAAACGTTTTCAATTTTTCCCCATGTGAGAAATGAGAGTTTGGTATATGTATAGCCAATGACAGAATCACATGATGCGTACCATTCGTTGTTTGACTCGAAGTAGTCTCAACGGTAGTCATTTCTATTACAAACAGAAGTTCAACGTACAAAATGAAAAAAAGGAATAGCACATGATGGCTTATTCCATAAATGAAGAGAAGTGATTTGTTTTCAACAAACAACCATAAATTTTGTCTTAAGATTGTTGGTGAATTTGTCTAGTGAAATGGTTATTTGTTTAATTGACGAAGTAATGATTAAGTTTAATTCACACGAGTGTAATTAAATTCTATGTAATATAGAAATGAAAAGAAAGTAAGAGAATGAAAAGAAAGTAAGAAAAGAAATATGAAACATGTGATTAATACTTTCTCCTTAAAACAAAATTGTCCGCACCGGTACTAACGGACTACGACACTCGTCTCTCAAGATATAACATATACAACTTGTGATAAAAGCACTTCAAACCACAAGCAACAACAAACTCGAACGAAATTTTCTCTCTACAAGAATATAATTTTGTAATGATTTTTTGAAGAGTTTTTGTAAAAGATTTTGATATAATGCTCAATATAGATGATATGAGATGCATAATGGACGTCCAAAGGGTCTTATTTATAGAATATAAGATGTTGTGAGTGAAGAGACACGCCCCAAAACTCTGCAACCTTCACGAAGGGAACATCCATTGCTGTCGCTAGCTTGTCGTTAACTTTTTTGTCAAGCGCCTGTGACACTTGTTAAACAGAAACTTTTTGCCCGCCTGTCGCTCGAGCAGCATTGCTATATGATTTTTTTTCCTCGTTTTTCTTCCAACTTTGGACCACAATTTTTCAATAATCCGGAATTTATTTTGAGATTCCAAATATATTATGATGATTTACTCGACAAGTAGAACAAGTTAATCTATTTATTTTTATAATTTGACTATCGAATTAAGTTCGAATATTTAGTCAGAGTTGACACAAAGTAACTTCTCAAGTTTTCAACTTAAACAAAATTTCCAATCTTACAATTTTGCATGTACATACATCAAGTGAGACAAATTTTTTTTAACTAATCTTAAATTATGGGATAAACATCATTAGGTACTTGATTCTCTTGAATGAAATAGGATTCTTTCCTGGTACAAAATGGTAGTTATTTGTATAAAAACTACATAAATCAAACTCGATTAACAAATCTCCAGATAACGGACTTTCTTTCTCGATAAAACTAAAACTTGGTAGATTAACTTTATCAAGAAAGAGTTTAGCTAAACATGCTTAATAAAGTTAAGACTAGATTTTATCATCTGGGAAAATTATAACAATTTGAATCCTATCGATTCCAACATGTTCATTATGACGAAAAGTTAGCTTTCTCATGATCCTAGGTAGCAAACGACACACAAATAAATAAATAAATAAAAATTATAAACGAATTTGTGCTTGCACATAGATTCCGTCTTTATTAGATTCGTGGATTAGATGATGTGATAGTATATATAGTACACAACTCGACAGAATTAATTACCTGAACATATACATGAATGAATGTATAATTCTATATTATGAATGGTGAGGCTTCATTCCTAGGAAAGGTGATTAATAGTATTTATAGCATTGAATTGAATGAAGAAAAAAAGTTCATCGATACATCCAATAATTCTCAACTCTGTTGTGAAACAATTTTCAGTTTTATATTTGTAATTCTATCTGGATTTTTAGGAGTTTGGCAAACAGAAAGCATCTCCAGTGGGTTAAAAGATAGAGAAAATTCCAGAGTAAAGGATAAGATTCATAATATCAGGTACTAGTGTACGAATCCATAAATTCGAGCATAACACATGCAAAACCAACACAGAACAATCCAATTATTTGATGCCCTAAAGAGATGCCATAAATCACTACACAAGGACAAACAAAATTTTAAGTTACGAAAATCTACAAAAGGTTTGCTACCGTACTTGTTATAATTCATTACGAGATATTACAATGGACGATCTTTTAACATTTTTATTCCTTAATACTGTCTAGTACTGTACACTCCACCCTAGAAAGTAGCAATAGCTGTCTAGTGAGTTGCAGCTGCTACTGCTGTCTCCATCAGCGGACCTCTCATTGCCCACAAATTCCTATACTCCATAGAGCCAAAATTGTATAGGAATCTACTCACTATCATCGTGCTCGGTCCCGCCACCAAATTCTCCCATGCCTTGTCGGCTTCTCTGCCTTGTCTTCTGAACACATCGGTAGCATCAATCCGGTGCATTTTCCATCCCTTCACGTCTCTAAGTCGATATATTTTCTCCACTTGGCGACATGCCAATTTGTTAGTGTTAAATTTTATCATGTTTATTGCTTCTTCGAGAATTCTAGCACGAGTTTTATCGTCAGAGGATGATTCAGCCCGGAAGTAACGATCCAACTCAGGGACACCAATTGCTCTCCTAAGTCCTCTTGAGTAGTTTGCATTCAATCTAAACATTTTTCTTACCTCGTTTACCATTCCCCTTTCCACCATTCGATCAACTCGATCGGACAAAAACGACTTGAGCATAGGCATCGATACATCCATCCAGAGGAAGCAACATTCGTACTTGGAACGAAATTTGTCATTGTCCTTATCATCAATGAGTGCCTCGATGAATGAATTCGAGCCTCCAACGATGATTGGAAGCCTTCGATTGTTGACTACAGACTTTATAGCAAGGGAAGCCATGTTACAAAAATTTGTAGCTGTGAAATCCATGTTAGGATCTACTCCTCCTAAGAGGTGGTGGGGTACCCCACAACACTCTTCTTGAGTAATCTTGTTCGTTGTTATGTCCAATCCTTCGTAAACCTGCATTTTATCTGAATTTACAATCTCAGCCTGAAAACGGGTGGCTATGTCGATGGAAAGTCGAGATTTTCCAGTCCCGGTGGCTCCCAAGACCACCACCATCTTCTCCCTCTGTGGCTGGCTACAGTGGACTTTCCCAGTTTGAGGAATGTGCGGCAAAATTGTTGTTTGTTTGCACATAGATAGCGACATTCTCTTTCTTAACTGATTAAGAATAGAAGAAGAAAAAAAATGCTTTCAGTAAGGCACTAGACAAAAAAATGATTTATTAAAGAGTAATGCCATTCATAGTCAACGACTGCAATAGTCATCCTTCTAGCATTCCAAATGCGACAACTTGAAAATGTTGGGACCCTTTGGAACAAATTTTGGAGTCAACTTTTTCTGGCCGTTCAGATTGTTAAATCTACTTAAAACGAACAAAAACTTTTGGGGTGGCTTCAATTGATGCCAAATTTGATCAAAATTCAATAATTAAATGAAAGATACGACAAAATCAAAAGATCAAAAGAGGGAAAGTTTGAGGAAGTGGGATGAGTTGAGAGATATGTATGAGTTAATAGTGAAGCCAAAAGTTCTTTTAGCAGAGATGAATGCATGCAACCTAATGAGAAATATTTTGAGTATTTATACAGTTTTTTGAAAGCCAAGACAAAAGAGGTCGATTATTCTATCGGGTTCTCTCTGGAGCCAACATCAAGTTGCTAAATGGTCCTGCACGTAAAAGGAAGCCATAAAGGTTCAGGTTTTTGTGCTTATCTAGCAACTCTTAAGAATAAAATATGGAGTCCATATATTTTACAACAAAAGTTTATGCACTAACCTGCCCTGTTTGTTTCGGAATAAAATTAGATTTTAATTTAAATAAAAGTCAAACAATTAATATTAATCACATCTTTTATCAGTCTCACAACTTTTCAACCACACATTTCAAAATTTTTATCACAATCTAATAAAAATCTAATTTCGACTTTCCATGGTACAGAAAAGACTATACGAGAAACATTTCCGTGTTTTTAAAGACACTAGATAGTGTTATCCTTGCTGTTTTTACAAAAAAATCTTTTTGAAAGATGTTTTTCATTGAGTCTTGAGAAATATGAAGGATTGAATATATAATATCGAATCGAATATTATTAAGAAAGAAAAAGAAATTAAAATCTTGATCATTATACTTTCCATACACTAAGGGTTTGCTTGGGAATTTTTTTCTTTCACCAGTTTCGACTGGTTTTGGGCGACACCGTTTATAAGGGGTTGGAAAAATTAGTGCTTGCTAGTATTTTTAGACATCAATTTTGGATAATTTTAAAATCACCCAAAATCGGTGTAGTGTAATTTTGACTGATTTCTCAACCCACCAAATCAGCGAATTTTGACTGTTTCTCATGTTCTTTTCTAATTGTATATTTTATAAAATAATTATTTCCAAGCAACACATTTTCTTCAAAATTAACTTGTAAATAAAAATATATTAACTAAATAATTGTTTATAAGAAAAAAATTATATTATAATTAAAAAATTACTTATAAGTGAAAAATCGCTTTTAAAAAAAAACTTGCTTATAAAATAAAATTCACTTATAAAATATAAAATGTTACTTATAAGTAAAAAATTCACTTAAAATTTCAAGTAAATATTTAAATTTATTTAATTTTTTAAGTTAAATATTAACTTATATGTAAAAAAACTACCTATAAGTAAAATATCACTTATGAGAAAAAAATTTCATGTAAGAAACAATAAACTAAAATTTTTACTAACCGGTTGGTAATAAACTTCCAAACATAGGTTGGGAAGTTTTAAAAATCGCTACTAAAACCACTTAAAATCAATCCGCTCATAAATGCTCAAATTCGGTACTTTAAAAAACTCTCAAACAAGCCCTAAGACGAAGAAGTTCAAGTTCATAACTAAGCGTCTAACTATAACTCATTTCAAAACTAAGATAAAAGGTTTTAAGATTTCAAAAATCAAATATTTTTTTAAATTTTATTTCTGAAATAATTAATTAAAAATATATTTTATAAAATAAATATAAGGTCACAATTCTATATAATTTGGTAACAATTTATCAAAGTAATTGATTATATATAATTTCTCGGTCACAATTACAAATTTTATAGGATACAAATTATTTTATGGTTACAAATTAATAAGTTACATATTATTCATTGGTCACAACTAACAAATTTTATGAGTCACGACTTATTTCATGATCACAAAATATCAAATTAATTTATCACAAATTATGTTAAGGTTACAAATTATCAAATTATTAGTCACAAATTAAAAAAAAAAAATTGGTCACACATTATTTATTAATCATAACTTATCTATTTCATTGGTCGTAAACTATTTATTGGCCACACACCAACCAATTTATTGATTACAATCAACCAAATCATTTGTGCCAACACTTGTGACCATCGCCTCACCATCACTGTAAGCCGCATCGCCGTTGAAACCATCGCGGTCAGAACCACACCTCCCAACAGTAAAACCATCATCTCAAACATAGCAGCTAGCATCACCACCACCACTACCCATCCACAACCACCGCACTACCATCACTACCACCACCCAAACAAACTAAAAACCATCGTGACCACACAACCACCATCCATACCATCTCCACCGTCGCCGAACACAATCGTCGCCACCACCCAAACACCACTAAAACCATCGTGACCGCCACAACCACTATCTACACCATATCCACCATCGCCAAGCACAATCTCTTGCACCCACCATCTACACAATTTCTACCACCGCCAAACACCTCACATGTACCACCATCTACACCATATCCACCACTGTCGAACACCATCACTTGCACCACCATCTCCACCATCGAAGAACATCATCGCTAGCACCACCATGACCACCCAAATAAACGGACAAAATCACACTCCCTAAGGCACACCACCACCTCGCACTGAACACCACCATCATCGCACACCACCACATACACCATAACGCAAAATCGCACCTACATCAAACCACAATCGAACTGCACAAAAAACCGTAGGCCACCAAAATCGGAAATAAAAAAAATAGATCTAGGATTGAGCAAGAAAGAGGAACGTGCAGCAGCAACAGATGATCACGCATCAACAATAGCAGATCACGTAGCAATGTTGATGGCGACACTCTGGCAATGGCTTCCAGCGACAGTTTCCGGTGGGATGGAAAGAAAAGAGAGTTAGAGAGGATGAAAATAATTAGGGTTTTGTATGGGTGGTTGTGTATAGGTTAGGTGGGATGAATTAAATATTTTGTAATATAATTATTAATATTTAAAATATTATTTATCATCTGATTTTTGAAAAGAAAACTAGAAAATCTTAATTTTGAAATTTGAAGTTTAAAACTCTAGTCTACTGTAATTTCCACTAAACTAATTTTTTTTTAATTAAGGGACGTATATGTAATTTTATTCTTTTAAAAAAAATTTCAGAACTGGTAAATAATAAACTTCCAAACATAGGTTGAGAAGTTTTAAAAAAGGCTACTAAAATCGCTTAAAATCAGTTCGCTCAAAATCAGTAATTTAAAAAACGCTTATAATCGATACGCTGAAACTCTCAATCAAGTCCTAAGACAAAGAAGTTCAAGTTTAGGACTGGGAGGGGGTGGAGTGGGAGAGAGTTTTGATGCTCGACGCGTTATAAATGCAATAGGGAATATAATTTAAACAAAGTTGTGTCTTCTTATCAGTATTTTCTTGTTTTCGTCTTTTTGTTGGGACATGCCACTAATCAACTTTTCATCTAAATTATTGCACATGATAATATAAATAATTTTTTCCCCTGAAATTTAATAGAGAAGATATCTAGCTTATTTGTTTTTTTAGTAAATATCCACTTCATTATAATGTCAATTGGAAGATTAATTATCTCAATTTAATTATAATTGTGCAACACTTAAAAGACAATATGGTTTTATGCGTTATCGCAACAAACGCAAGAATACAAGTTTAAATTTCATTACTATTTATTCAAAAAATTTATGTGTCGAATCTTTAATAAAAATAAATTCGACCTTCACGTCATAAAAGTAAATAAATTTCTCAATTATATATATTGAGAATTCATTTTGTACAATTACTGTGTAATGAATTTATCGAATGATTCTGAAAATGGAAAGGGAATAATTAAATTCGTCAAATTCTGATTCCCTGGTGCAAGTTGGTGACAAGATTGAACAATATTTCCTTTGTGGTTGTCACCAACCAAATGGAATTTTCTTTTTAATCTTTTCCAACCAATTTATAGCATAAGGTAGAAAAATAAAAGATTTAAAAAGAATGCATGTAAATTCAGGTCCGGTTTGACAATCATCGAAAGAGTTATTTTTATTATTATTATTTTTTTTTAATAGAAAAATGGGTTTTTGAATTTTATTTTTTGGAGAATCTGTGATCAAAAAGTAGGAAAAATTTTTGGTTGACATATAAAATATTTTATTGTGAAAATGTGGTTGAAAATGAATTTGAAAAAAAAGGAATTATTTTAATCGTCATTTATGAAAATCCCGTGCCGGACTTTTATTAAAGAAATGAAATCGATTTGTACATGAATTAGCACGTTAAAGATAAAATTTAAATGAATACATCAACTCATATCTAACATCATGTAATGGTTAATGCAATGCATCTAAGAATGTTAAATTGAAATAATATTAGCAGGACACGAAAAGAAAGGTATAAGATCACTCCGTTACTCCGTAGCTAATCATTCATAATGTCAAATAAATCATTCTTGTAAGAGTATTGAGATGTAGATTGTAGCTATTCTTTTATACTTCGGGTTATTTGCTCTACACCAAGTTGGCAATTTAATGCAGACTACATCTTTTCAAGAGAAATTATCATGGAACTACTATAAATGAAAAAAAAAAGGTTTTAAGGTGGAAGGATAAAGGTTACTTGGGGATCTAATTATCAGTATTCTAAAAAGCGCGCATAGGCAGCGCCTAGGAGGGAAGCATGATGAAAACGCTTCGCCTTGAGCCTAAGCTGGAATTAAGCGGTCAACGACAATGTTGATCGCTTAATGCTCGCCTAGGCGTTCCTAGGCGCGCCTAGTTATTAGGGACGTCTAAGCGCACCTCCGCCTCAGGCCCAGATTTTAAGGGGGCCCAATTTTTTCTTTTTTTTTAAAAATAAAATTCACAGCCCAAACTCAGTAGCTCATTATCCCTTCAAACTTCAAAAACTCCAGACTCCAGAGAATTGAGAAGACGAAAGAACGAGAAAAAAAAAAGATGGAAGAACGGTGCAAAACCTCTCAATTTCTCCACGCACACACTAATTTGGATATCAGGTATGTATAACATTAGGAGGTTATTATGCTTTACATTGTATTTGTAATTTTNTTTTTTAAAAATAAAATTCACAGCCCAAACTCAGTAGCTCATTATCCCTTCAAACTTCAAAAACTCCAGACTCCAGAGAATTGAGAAGACGAAAGAACGAGAAAAAAAAAAGATGGAAGAACGGTGCAAAACCTCTCAATTTCTCCACGCACACACTAATTTGGATATCAGGTATGTATAACATTAGGAGGTTATTATGCTTTACATTGTATTTGTAATTTTGGGGCATGTGATTCTCGGTATTTTGTGGATTATCAGTAAATTTTGCTTACACTTCTTCTTTTTCTTTATGGTTTTCCCTCAATCAATCAAATGTTTTGAAATTTGGATAATAAATATATTGTAATGTAAATTTTACTATTCCAGACAAAAGTCAAGAAATGATCAAAATGAAATAAGGGAGCCCGAGAATGATGATTTTGTATCGGACGATACGAATGACGAATTAGATGAAGAAGATATTGAATTGAAGTCCGATAAATAGTTAGATTAGATAAGATTTAAGTTATACGTTATGTAATTATGATTTTGAAACTTATCTTTATGTAGGAATTATTAAGTAAATACAGTATTTTATAATTTTATATATTTGGTATGTATTATTTGAATTATTGAATTATTTTACAATGATTAAAAATTTAAAATAAAAAACGTTTTTTTACGCCTAAGTTTCGCCTAGGCTCGTAAAGCTTGAAACTTGGCCTCCACGCCTAACTATTGTGGACTCTTAATTGGAACTCAAGAAAGCAGACGAATAATATATAGACAAAAGGGTACACACCTCACTCAATGATTTTGCACGACTTTAACTCAAGAGTTCAATAACGAATTAACTAAGCATAGCACTAAGGAAAAAATGTTCTCATCTATCGACAGACACCAAGTCGAAGAAAGACTTAGGGCTTGTTTCTCTTTACTGTTTTCAGGTCATTTTCAGTTTTTAATTTTTGAAAACACTAAAAACATGTTTACTTACCTATTTTCAGAAACGAATTTCCAAAAACGAGTTTAAAATTTACAAAGAAAATATAAAAAGCCAAAAATGTCGTTTTGACTATTTTTAGTTAAAACAAAGCCAAAACTTCATTTTTTTTTTTTCAAAATGAGAAAAAGAACTCGTTTTCAGCAATCTCAAAATGGATATTCAAAACACAAAACTCAAAATGAATTTAAAACTCAAAACTAAAAACTGAAATACGAAGAGAACAACCCCTTACTTACCATCGAAACAATGTTACATTGGTTTTTTTTTTTTAATGATTAATATCATAATTATGTAAATGAACACTAATTCTTTTGACTTTAAAAATGATAATTATATAATTCAATTTATTTTATTTTTTTCCAAAATTTTAGTTACAAAATACATGACTAGCTTATATTTGTCATTTGATTGATCAAGTAGAATATGGATATATATGCCTTTTTAGGACAATCTTGCGGCGTGATTTCTCCACAAGCTCAAAGGAACCGCCTTTGCTTTTTATACGGTTAGCATCATATCGTTGCAAATTATTTCTAGTTTATGCATCCTTACATCATCCATTATCATTTCTTGATAACTTTCCAGTTGTTTAGCATACATGAACACATTAATATATATATATATATATATATACATATATATATATATATATATATATGAGGATTCTTTTACGATTTATACTTTTGCTCCATGTAAAGTTTCTCGAACCACATTTCCTCGACGAACAAGAGCTTATCGGAATTGATCTTGTCACGTTAATAGTTTTTAAAAATAATTTTAATTTACCTTTTTAAAAATTATAGTTTCAACATGTTAAATTTTTATTTTCAATTTGTCCTCGCTTGTTTTGATTTTAAGGAAGAAATAAAGTAAATTGTTTGTATATATCATCATTTTCAAATCTATTAATCAAAAGTAATTTGTTCCGCGAGAAGAATTTTAATATAGTAAGTGTTCCTTGTTTTTTCACCTTAATATAAAAGTATGTCTTCCTCGTTTTAGTTCATTCAAAAATCATAAACTAAGATATCATGTTAAAGAGCATAGTCATATTTCGTTGACACATAGTTCTAATACATTTTATACTGTTAAAGGAATAAAATCTCACATCGAATAAAGATGTAAATATAAATCAACTTATAAAGGATTTGGTTACTCGTTTTAATAAGGTTGATCTCATAAGATGGAACCCCAAAATCTTAACAGGTATTAGAGCTCATTAAGCTCCAACGAGCAATTCGATCCGATTAAGATTTCAAAAGTGAGCATACAAATTTTAAAATTGGTCTGTTCAAACGAGCCACCATCTTGTGGGGGCATGTTAAAGGGATAGAATCTCATATCGAATAAAGATGTAAACATAAATCAACTTATAAATAATTAAGTTACTCCTCTTAATAATGTTGACATTTTAAAATGAAATCTTAAATCTTAACATATACCAAGGCCAACACCCTATAAGAGAACACGCCTTCACCCAAGTATCTGATATGGTGACAAATGTTAGTTTTGTTTCGGTCTAGTTTCAAAATTGAGTTTAAGCTCAGAGTCGAGCTTGAAGTGATTTGACTCAAATTTGGCCCATATCATGTTTGATTAGTATAGTCAAATCTTGAACTGAATTTGAGATGAAACTCAACTAACTGATTATTTAGGTAGTATATCCAATCTCAATCTCCACATTTGAATTACAAAGATAAGAACAAACTTGTTTTAGACCATCACATGAAAAAATTGAGTCATATATGATATATTTGACTTGGTAGAATTGTAATGCAAGTGTAGCCATTCCCAACGCCAGAATTATACAGATAATAACAAAATTTTTGAGGTTGAATCAACGAGGTTATTTTAGTTCGTTTCTTAACATAAAATTGAATTAACTTTTCGATTCTTCAATCAAATTATTTGGTGAAGTTCGATTCTTACAACATTGATAGTAGTTATAAGTGTTAATTATCGCGTCATAACCGAAAAGAAAAAAACTACAAGCTTGAGCATTGAAGAATTGTATGTGTTATTGTCAATATTTTCTATTTTAATTCTAAATTCCTTAATTTTAATAAAATATAATAGTAAAGTCCAATTGATTAACCTCCATAAATACGCGCGCATGATAAGTGGTTTCTTATCAATTCGCAATCTATGCACTACCAAGTACAGTCACATCATTTTCATTAACAAACTATTCACCTTTGACCTATTTCCTGCATTATATCCCCACCAAAAGAAGAATAGGTCAAACGTCTCAGTTTAATCTTGATTTGGATTATCCACATACTATTCATCATTTCTTCAAAATGAAAAAAGAAATAGTCTTGCCTTTAAACTCTAAAAATATTTATTTATGTTACCGTTGTAAATATGTTACAAAGCTGGATTGTCGAACGCTTTCGCATTTTCTGAACGTGTCAAAATGGCTTCACGTGCTAGAAAATCACATCGATACAAAACTAAAAACCGTTAAAAAAGGAATAAATTTATTTACTTATATTTTACAATCAATAGTTATTATGTGTAATAATTTGAGTCAACTCTAATAAAAAAAAATTTGCAATATTGGCTTATGGTGTCCTACCAATCACACAATTTTATGACAAAATAATTCACTTTATAATTATTTAGACTTTTATGGACCTTTTTCTGCATTAATATATATCCACCCAAAGAACAATCAATTGGACGTCTGAATTTAATCCTTATTTGGATAAGAACTTGGAATATTCGATACCATTACATATCTTCTTCAAAACTCAAGCCGCATAGAGCAAGTACCCTATGTTATTCTCGTCTAAAAATTAAAACTGTGAAGGAAAATTTAGTTATTTATTTATATTAGTTGCCGTATGGTATATACAAAGAGCTATGCTGCCATTTCCTAGACGTGTCGAGATGGCTCGAGGTAGGATTTTGCTTTCTCATTAATGAATCAACACATGGAAGTTTCATAAATAGGCCATGGTTAATTTAAACTCAAAACATGTGCACACACTAACCATGTTGAATAAAATTTTCTAAAAAAGGAAACTAATGAATGTTAAATTATTTGTATTTTTTTTCAACAATTAATATATAATAATTTGAATCAACTCAAATAATAAGCCTTTGTTTGGTACATGTTCTTTTAAAATACATTCTTTCAAAATTCATTTTCAACCACACATTTTTCAATAAAATAATATTTTCCATCACATCAATAATTTTTCTTTACTTTTTAATCACATTTTCTCATCATATCACTATTTAAAATACTTTTTTTTGAATCTTTTTATTCTTTCAAAATTCATTTTTAATCACACGCTTTTCAATAAAATATTACATCACATTAATAACTTTTCCTTATTTTTTAATTAGATATTTCTCATCATATAACTATTGAAAATATATTATTTTCTCAATAATATCCATCAAACCCACCTTAAGAATAACAGTAACATTGACTTTTTGAGTTGAATCGCCTATGATCAAATTTACGGACTTCCAAACAATAACACACCATCTTTCATCTCAATTTATATCTCAAAGAAAACACTTGTTCTCGAAAAGAGACACACTGACTTTGAGCAATTAGCCGAATTCGCTCTATATTATTGAACAATTTTTCTTTATCTTCCATGATTTTTCCATATCCTTGTGTAGCCCACAATGCATCCATGGGCTATACTTACAAGCAAAATTAATTATCTCATCAAATTTCTCCAAATCCAACTATAGGCTTGATACTTGGCTCGTGGCTTAAGAATAGCCAAATTCAAACGCCCATGTTCTTATACCACTTGTTGGGAATCTCGACATATTTTTAGATACACCCTAGGATCAGAAAATCTGAAGAAGAAGAAGAAGAAGAAGAAGAAGAGAGAAATAAATAGTAATGATAACAGACAATTCACGTAAAAGAAAAATGAAGAACACTACAAGTAATTTGATAAAATTATCGGTGTGGGCTTTTGTGGTTCTCCTAACCCATTGGGCTGACCCAGTTTGTGCTACTTTCAATTTTGGCCTTTGGATAAATTGGATGGTTGGGATTAAAACTTGGCTAGATATTTTGTTGGCTCGACTTTTGGTACATATTCACGTGGGTTTGGCTTCCTGAATACACTTCCTCTTTCCTTCTTCGATAAAGCCCTCTTCTCTCTCTGTTGAAACTCTCATTCTTCCTCCAATTGGCTGTACCCTAAAATCGACTTGGTTAACCTTACATGTGTGGACTTAGGCCTAAAATAGTGGCTAAGTGCTGGTTCGTTCTTGTGGGTTTAGGTCAGATTTAGAGGGTGTTCTTGGCTGCTATTGGTAGACCGATTGGTCGATGATCCAAGCCAAGTGTTGGCTGGTTCTTGCACTCTCTATGGACGGCGATTTGAAAGCGTGGGAGGCTGTTCCTGAACCTAAGTATTTGGCCAGCAAGAAAGGTAGAAGAAGAGGTTGAAAGGAATGGTAAAAAGGGAAGTAGAGTTCCGCCCCCTTTTTGATTCTGCCGTTGTTCTATTTATTCAGTTCCTATGATTTCCTATTTCTGTTGATAGTTATGCTAAGGTTTTTTAGTTGGTTGTTATTTAAAGTATGCTATGAATATATGTTGTGCAAATATTGAACATTCTGCCATGAATATATAATCAGTACTCTATCATTGCTGTGATTGAGCTTGTGATTTGGGTTGGCCTCTGTTGGAGTCTATATATTGCTGTGAATTCCCTAACAATCGGGTTTCCATCATCATATTCAAAATAAAAGAGTATTATAAGTATACACTACTCTCAATATATCTAACGAATTCGATTGTTAATATGAGTAACAACTAGCTAGTAACCATTTTGACATTTGTGAGAACCATCAGGCAACCAGACGAAAGTTATAGAAAAGTAAAAATTGAAGCTAGTAACATGTAATGCTTAAGATGTGGGTATTAGGTCAGTTGAATTTACGCAGATATAGCTGTATTGAAAGATTAAAAGACTAAGAGATATTCGACACAGAATTAATGCATGCAGAATGAGAGACTTGGGTAGTGAAATGAGAGAAGCAAATCTTTTAAGATGTTTGAGATTTTTTTTAACAATTAGGGTTTTTTTTTTTTTTTGGTGGGGTGGGTGGGTGGAGGTTCTGTAGGGTGTGTTTTAGGGGTCATATACAGTAACAATTACCATATCATTTCTCAAAGAAAACATTTGTTATCTATCTCTTTCAAGTATAATTGAATTTCCAAGACGCCTTTTAACAGGCTGAAATTAGTCCTCCTACATACTATTTCTGAAAATCAAAGAACCTTTGCACTGTGGAGACTTGGTAGATTTCTACTCAATATATCAATTTTACGTTAATTTAAGAGCCGAAAACTTGCTGCCGATTTTTCCCCGCAAATATACAAATCATAAACAAGTAATAAAGAAATGGCAGACTATGTTCCTACAAGGATTGATTATTTGTTGCACTTTAAGTAAAACCAAACCTAACAAGAACACAGATTTTGTATGAGATTGAGTTTTCCTAATTAACAACTAAAATAAGCAATTAATAAGCGTATTTTAAGCTTTAGAGTGAAATTAAATCAAGCAAAGCACTAGGACCCTTAATTAACCGTTGTAATCTTATTTTAAACATCAAATTCTTCTTAAAAATCAATGATCCCATTTTAATTAAATGTATTTCTCGAGATGAATTGACTCTATACTTATATGTGAACTTAATTATTTTTAATTACATTACAATCAAATAAGCATGCAATTGTAGACATAAAAAAAAATAATAATAAATGATGGATTGTGTCAATTTAAATAAATATCCCAATTAAGTTTACTAAAGTAAAGCATATTAAAGCCCATAAAATTTTAAAGGCTCATCCCACTATTCCAAAATCCACAATTATTCAATTATAATTGAATGGTTACCAAAATTGGTCACGAATTTTCCCTATAAATAGACCAAGGGTCCATTACAAGAAAGATGGGGTGAAAGTGAAGAAGAAAATTACGAAGTGCTGAAAAATCCAAAAACTGAAGGAAGAGAAGAAATCATCTTAACTCCAAGT
>CAIGRM010071555.1:0-31174 GCA_903798335.1 Fraxinus albicans | reverse complement strand
GCCGTGTCCTAAATATATGTCATAACTACTTTAAATAAATTAATTATTACGATACATATTTAACACATGCCATAAAAACAGATTTATTATGGCATGCCTTAAATACACGCCGTAAACGAATGCTGTAAAAAGTTACTTTTGTTGTAGTGAATGAGTCCTTTCATTTTGCACTTCATCTTTTTCTTGCTGGTGGAAGAGGCCTGGTTGAGGCATATTTTGGGATATTTGATAGCTTATTTGTTCTTGCATTTACATAAGGAATTGTTGCATGGCAACATTTTTGTACCGTGACGCTCTTCATATTGGCGACCATTTCCGCCACCTCTCTGGTAAGGACTGCAGCGACCCTTCCACCTCGGCGACGATGGTGGTGAGGTTGGTCGTATGTGAAATTGATTGTCAGAACTTACTCTTTAAAGTCCTTTCTTTCTTTTCTTGGATACGTGTCGCCTTCACTATCACTCATTGTGGGTGGACTCCTCCTTTCTTCAAAGAGGTTTTTTTGGGTAGATTTCTCCTCTAAATACTCATTTTTTCGAAGAATACAAGCACCTAAATCAATGGAGAACACTTAGAAACTTCTTCTTTTCAAGTGGAAAGTTGTACATTATTTAGCAAGCTTTGTCCACAGGGTTGCTGGTGGTTGTAGTGTGGTTTCCCTCATATGGCGCCAATTTATTGACCTCAATTTTTGCACCTCCAATGTATTCAGTAGATTTTAACTCCAGTCTCATCCACGTAAGCTTTTCTCCTACACACTTGGATAAACTGTTAGTCACCCGTGGCCTTCTTCGATGGTGAGGAAGACGGTAACGAGCACTCCAACGATTAAGTTAGTTGATGTAAAATAATATGTTGACTGTGGGACGTGCATGAGAGATGAGCCAGAAATGTGTATGTATGCCGAAAGTATATAAAATGAGAGAGAGAGAGAGAGAGAGAGAGAGAGAGAGAGTGAGAGAGCAAGTTTACATTTGTGTATAAAGTTTCATTACCTTCAAAATGGCACTAAGTGCGAGATTTTATAGTGAAAGAGGTAAAATATTGACCATTGGATGAGAGGACACGTGGTCTCATCTGATGGTCGAGGTGTCTTCTCCTCGATATCAAACCGTCAATCTTAAGTTGATGGACATCTAATGCTTGACCTTTAAGCATCTACTGTAGGAATGCCACATCAATTAATCATAGGAAGATTTTGTATAGATCCCTTGGAAAGATCTTTGTACATAAGATCCCTTGGAAAAGGTGAGGAAGGAGACATTTTCAATCAAAAGAGGTATAACATAAATTATTCCTCAAGACCTCAATCAATCGAAGAGATATCATGTTTTCTGGACATGATGGAAGTATTTCTTCATACTCATTTCTACTCAAATCCAACTCCTTGAGTTTATTAAGTTTACACCACTCTATAAAATTAAACACTAGCAATAACCAAAAAACCAAACAAAGAAAAGGGAAATTGGTATTTATTATAAAATTGTTATTAACGAAGTTAGCTTTCCTTCCATTAAAAATTGATCCTCGGATTCATTTTAATTTGACCTTATGCATTATTTAGATTTAATACAAAAGTGAGTAATTATTTTCTTATGGTTTTCTTAACAAATCAAAACTCAACTACATCCTTTGATATATATATATATATATACACACACACACACACACACACACATGCTTCTAGAAACAAATATGGAAAGCACGATCACGTAGCATTTATCACACTTTATTTGAAGAAAGTTTACATCGAGAGAAGAAGAGGCTTAAATAAATACCTCAACTCTGGGCTGGTTAGATCTCGACCCTCAATGATCAATTATTTTTAAACAAAATATATTTTACAGCATCCAATATGCATGCCGTAAATAATTATTTTTAAACAAAATAAAAAAAATAAATTATTATTTACGGCATGCTTGAGAATTACACCCCAAAAATAGATGATTTACGGCGTATCCTAAATGTATGTCGTAAATACTTTAGATTATTGAATTATTATGGCACATATTTAAGGCACGCCATAAAAACAAACTTATTACGGCATGCCTTAAATACACTCCGTAAACAAATGGTGTAAAAAGTTACTTTTGTGTAGTGAATGAGTCCTTTCACTTTGCACTTCCTCTTTTTCTTGTAGGCGGAAGAGGCCTGGTTGAGGCATACTTTGGGATATTTGATAGCTTTTTTGTTGTTGCATTTGCATAAGGAACTATTGCATGGCGACATTTTTGTACCGTGACTCTCTTCATATTGGTGACCATTTCCGCCACCTCTCTAATAAGGCCTGCAGTGACCCTTCCACCTCAACGATGATGGTGGTGAGGTTGGTAGTATGTGAAATTGGTTGTGAGAACTTGTTCTTCAAAGTCCTTTCTTTCTCTTCTTGGATACGTATCGTCTTCACTATTGCTCGTTGTGGGTGGACTCCTCCTTTCTTCAAAGAGGTTTTTTGGGTAGATTTCTCCTCTAAATACTCATTTTTCAGAACAATACAAGTACCTAAATCAACGGAGAACGCTTAAAAACTTCTTCTTTCTTTGGAACTTCCACTTGTTCTTTATTCAAGAACAAAATATTTCTTCAAGTGGGAAGTTGTACTTTTTTTGGCAAGCTTTGTCCAAGGTCCTTCTTTGATGGTGAGGGAGGCTATAATGAGCACTCCAACGATTAAGTTAGTCGATGGAAAATAATATGTTGAGTATGGGATGTGCATGAGATGTGAGCCAGAATTGTGTATGTATGCCAAGAGTATATAAAATGCGAGAGAGAGAGAGAGAGAGAGAGAGAGAGAGAGAACAAGTTTACATTTGTGTGTGTAAAGTTTCATTACCTTGAAAATGGCACTAAGTGCGAGCTTTTATAGCGAAAGAGGTGAAATATTGACCGTTGGATGAGAAGATACGTGGTCTCATCTGATGTTTGATGTGTTTTCTCCTAGGTATCAAATCGTCAATCTTAAGTTGACGGACATCTAATGCTCTCTGAAAATTGGACTAGCGATTTGACCTTTAAGAATCTACTGTAGAAAGATTTTGTATAGATCCCTCGGAAAGATCTTTGTACATAAGATCCCTTGGAAGAGGTGAGGAAGGAGACATTTTTTGACAATGAAGAGGCCAATTGCCTCTAACTCTCTCTACAATAGATGTGGCACTTCACCTAGGCCTTGGAGGGTCGACTCTACATGGCACCTCGGTGGGGTGATGTATCATCTCGGTTACCTTATATGTGGCCTCACCTTGACCATGTAGGATGATTATGTGGAGTGTAGACCTATTGGCTTGCCAACTGCCTGCCAAATGGTGGCGATCTGGAGCCTGGTCAAAAGAGGCATAACATAAATTATTCCTCAAGACCTCAATCAATCGAAGAGATATCATGTTTTCTGGACATGATGGTAGTATTTCTTCATACTCATTTCTACTCAAATCTAGCTCCTCGAGTTTATTAAGTTAACACCACTCTGTAAAATTAAACACTAGCAATAACCAAAAAACCAAACAATGAAAAGGGAAATTGGTATTGATTAAAAAATTGTTATTAACGAAGTTAGCTTTCCTTCCATTAAAAATTGATCCTCGGATTCATTTTAATTTGACCTTATGTATTATTTAGATTTAATACTAAAGTAAGCGATTATTTTCTTATGGTTTTCTTAACAAATCTAAACACAACTATATCCTTTGATATGCTTCTAGAAACAAATATGGAAAGCACGATCACGTAGCATTTATCATACTTTATTTGAAGAAAGTTTACATCGAGAGAAGAGGCTTAAATAAATACCTCAACTCTGGGTGTGAAATCCAAGGAAATGAGGAGAAATGTTATTATTGAAGTCATTTAATTGTAAATTAAGGACCATCAAATTACTAAATCCTGTTTCTGTGTCAAAATTCACACAAGTTCTATCTTTAATTTTATCAATGATGTTGTGACTATTGGAAAGTGGAATAAGAATTATCTGAAAAATAATTTCTTTTAATTTAAGAATCCAAGATCGTTATTAGATGTGTACATGTAATTAAGAAACAAAGATTAAGAATTTATCCAAATTAGCAAGAAAAAAAGTTAAAAAATCGTGTCCATAAAATGTGTATTTAAAATTATTTATTTATTTTGATTTAGATTTTTACCAACCAAAAAACATGAGTTAAATTAATTATTAAAAATATAATATGTTTGTGGTATTTTATTCTAACATCACACCAATAGAAACAGAATATTTCAGTTTTATTTTTTGCCAAAAATCAGTACCCATTTGGTTCCCAATCCATAACTGGATCTGTCGGAGTTAGCAATGGCTTGTTCTGTTGCTAATTTCCATTGCCGATTGTGGATTTTGTGATTGTAAGCAATAGGGAAGAAGAAGAAAACAAAAGGGAGGCTAAGGTTTCCAATTACCAAATGAGAAATTATAAAAAAGAGATATTACACGAGCTTAAATAGTCTAATAACAAAACGACTTAACTACCAAACCAAATAAATAAAAGTACCATTCTACCCTTTAACAATATGAAATAACATAAACTAACAATTATGTTAACATTCGTCTTCAAACTCACGATTAGACAGAAAGAACTAGTGAAAGTTTGTTAATCAAAAAAACGAAAACATTGAACAGGGTATGGTTTCATGAAAAAATCAGCTAGTTGATGCCAAAGGAGTCAGAGTGGAAAGAACAATACTCGTATGTACAAACAACCAACGCAACCAAACAATTTCCGTAGTAGTGAATGTCATAGCATGATAATAAGCTTTAGTAGAAGATGGTGAAACAACAATTTGCTTCTTACTCTTCCAAGAGATAAGAGAGTCACCCAAAATAAACAAAAATTATAGGTAAATTTACGATCAGTTGGATCACTAGCCCAATCAGAATTAGAGTACGCAAGTAGCTCTGAAGATGTGGTTGATGGAAATATCAACTAAGAAAGCAAGTGTGATATGTGTGTTTTCACACACTTATTGGATGCTTAAATAAACTTAATATTTATTAAATGAACATATTTATACTCATAATTATGTAATTAAAGATTTTGCCGGTCGAAAAGCACCCATTGGAAGAGAACAAGCAAAAATGAAGAGGAAATGGCCAAAATTGTGCAAAATATGAATTTGGGGATCAAAGTGCAAAGCATTGGTAGTTGAAGGACCTTGAATGCAATTTAAGAAGGGTATGAGTGATATAAAAGTCAAAATTTGAGGACCAAAATGTGCACAATTAAAGTTGAGGGACCAAGCATGAAAATACCCTGAGGACTTGGTTGCAAAACAACAAAAGAAAAAAAGGACGGTACGTTCGTGGGTTGATGGATCATAGAAGAAGAGAGCAAGCTGCTTTCATTGTGCGCACCCCGACTCTTTTGTGCAATTTTTCTTGGTATGGTTTTAGGGTTAAAGGCAAATTGGGCTTTTTTTTAATAATATTTTCTTCATGCCTCTCTTCATTGTTCTTTATTATTATTACTTTTCATTTTTAGGAAGAAAATAGAGTCAAGAACAAGGGCGTCAAAGCGAGAAAAAACGAAGAAAAAGAGGAGAAAGTTTGGGGAAAACTCAAGATCAAGCCATTGTAATCCTCAAATCTGACCAAAAAATGGTTTTATCTTTAATCTTGTATTTTCTTCATTATTTTCTCTTATTTGTAATGTACTGTATGCATATTCCTCTTTTTATCACATGTATAAAATGGGCTAAGTTCTTGATGTTGAGGTTTATGAAGTAGCTTAATCTAACTTTATTTATTTCAATACTTGCTCTTTAATGTTAAGTTACTTATTTTTGTGTGTATTTACTGTTGTGCTGGTTGCACTTTATTTTTTTGGCCAATAAATGTATGTAGTTTTGTGATTTGTATATCGGTCGAAATAAGATTGTGCATTTTAGATCAAATAGTACATACTCTCGGTTCTTGTAGGGAATAGTGGTATATCCCTAACCCTAGGTGACCTATTGAGATATTTCCACAAAATTTAATGCAGATGTTTGATATTAATTGACATAGAGATATAATAGCTAAACCAATCAATTATGGGTAATTTCAATCAGGAGAGGTAATTAGCTAAAATCGAAAAATCGGGTATAAATAATAGTCATTTTGCAACAAGGGCAATGGTCTCCTCAAAATCCATATCATATGGTTGATTGAATCCCTTAGCAGCTAATCTAGCTTTATATTGTTCAACTGAACCATCAGATTTGATTTTGATCTTATTGACCTAGCAAGAACCAATAGCACATTTACAGGTCGTTACGAAACCAAATCCCAAGTATTAGTCTTATGCCGTAGATAGAGTTCCTCAGCTATAGCATGTTGCCGAAGAGGATCAATAAGAGCTTCCAAGGATGAGAGAGTTTGTTAATAGATGTTAAAAAACAGCTAAAGGGATTTGAATAGCAAGAATAACTAAAATCCAGTAATTTAGTGGACTTACAAGAACACCGGGGATATTGGAGATGAGGTGGATGATCTACAATCGTAGTAGGTATTTGGGAGGCCATACACAAAGATGGAACATCAAGGACAACTTGATATGGTGCATTTGCACCTGTAGTACATGGAGTATCTATAATACATGGGGTATAGGAAGGTGGTTTATCTGTACCATCTGAGAATGGATCAATGCAAATGAGTTCAGACTTAGTCATGTTTTGAGAATTATGAGGAATAGAAAAGAATGGAATATGTCGAAGTAACAACACTTGATGAGAGAAATACAATTTTTTACTAACGAGATCAAAACAACAACAAGCTTTTTGTCCCTCGTCGTAATTTAAAAAAAGACAAATGGCAGAGCGTGAAGTTAATTTGGTACACTCTACTTTAGGACTAAGAACAAAACAAGTACAACAAAAAACATTCAAAAACGAATAATCAAGAGGAGCCCATATAATTATTCAAAGGGTGACAAACTGGAAGTGTGAGGTGATGGGATTTTATAGATTAAATGAAAAAAATTAAGGATTACTTCACCCCAAGGTTCAATAGGAGCTTTGGCAGACAACATGATAGAACTAGCAGTTTCAACTATATGCCTATGTTTCCTTTCATCAGTACCATTTTATTGTAGGGTATCAATATAAGATGTTTGATGTACAGTTTCCTCAGAAGCAAGCAATTCGGGAGAAGTATACTCCGCATGTAAATCACATCGAAACACTTAATTATAGCATAATATTGAGTTTTGACTAGTAATCTAAAAGATTTATAAATGGACAAAAAATGAAAATGACTTTTCATAAGATAAAATCAACAATAAAGACAGTAATCATAAACAAAAGAAACATAATATCTAGATCCCCTCCCTTTATAGCAATAGGTGAAGGTCCCCACGCATCAAAATAAATAAGATCAAATGGTGCAATAAAAGAAGAAGTACTTCGATTAAAAGATAAAGTAGAGAATTTGCTAGATTGGAACCACTACAATTAGAAAAATGACGAGTCTACAAAGTTTCCCAAAGCTCATTTAGAAACTAAATATCTCAAATGACTAACAGAAACATGACCAAGACGAGAATGCCACAAATAAAAACTAGAGGAATAGAGACTTAAACAAAATGATGACAAATCAACACCGGTGGCTGTAACATCTGGTCTTCTCAGATTGTCCAAAACATATAATCTCCCTTGTCTACTATCAATCTCAATCAACTTCTGAGATCAAGATCCTGTACATGACAAGTAGTAGAAGAAAATTGGATTAAGTATACAAAATCACATAATTGATCAATGGAGACCAAATTCATAGAAAGAGCATAAATGAAGTAAACATTTGAAAGATATAATTTATGTGTGCTAATAGAACCAATACCTACCAAAGGAATTGGAGTGCCATCAGCAGTGATGACAATGCCATCAACAGTCATGACAGATACAGAAGACTTAGAAGGGCATAAAGAAACAAAGGATGTTTAGTCAGGTGACATATGATTAGAAGTACCTTGAGTCTAGAACCTATATAGAGGAAAAAGTACATGAAGGATTCTGGAAAGACAAACCTATACGTGAAGATGTAAACATAGCATGAGACTGTGTGGTAAGAAACTTTTGAAACTGCTCACTGAGGTTAGCTAAAGTGGGGCCAGAAGAATGCGGAGTTAAAATACTAGACGAGTCAAAAGAAAGTACAATTGTCACCGTGTTTGTAATGGGCCTATAAGATACATGTAGCGATTGACCTTCCACATTTCCGGAAGATTGATATTGCGACTGCTATGAGGATTGTTGCTGAATCTTTAGAGGTTGTTATTTCTTCAATAACATAGGACACCGAGCTTTCCAATGTCCCTTTTGTCTGCAAAAGCTACACTCATAACTAGTAACTCATAAATAAGATTTTGTTTGACTCTATGCAGGTGGTCGAGAAGGGATTGCTGAAATTGAAGTAGTAGATCCAGGGAGATATATTTCTCTTGCATGAGACTTCAAGCGTATTTTCTCTACTAAAAGTTCATTAAAAACATAATCAACGAAAGGAAGTGGACTACAATTTAGGATTGACTCACGGAGTCCCTCAAAATCATCACGGAGAGCTATAAAGACCTGAACTAGATTATATCCCTCTCTAAGGTTAATAAATGGCAAATGAGTCCAAAGTTCATCATCCTCTGTTAGAGCCAACATATCCTCAAGATTGGTCATTACACAATAAAATTCTTAACACTCATATTTTTCTGTTCTAGTGCCCAATATCAGCTTCCAATTTGTATTCCATTGCAAAATTAGACTGTGTGAATAGCATTGCTAAATGATCCCAAATTTCCTTGACTGCTTCATATTTTGCTAATTGTACACCAATAAAGTGTTCAACAAAATTACATATCCAAGTTGTAATTTGGCATTATTCGCGTCCCAAGTACGAAGAATTTGTCCAACTTATCATTTTCATTTTCTTCGAGCTTAGGTTTGGTCTTAATATCAGTTACATAATTCCGCAATGATTTTCCATTCAAAAATTTTCGTAAACAAAATTCTAGTATCAATAATTTTTTCCATCTAATCTCATAATAATTGACATAAGCGAATCATATCTTGCACCCGCCATCATGAAAGAGTTCAACAAATAACCAACAAACAACACAACAATATCTCAAACAAATATAAAAGCCCAATCAAATATCAAATTTGAAAATGCATACAGTCACGAGAAGAATACTGAACATTAATCCGTGATAGTGCAGATGTTGTTTATTGTAATCCAGATCCACGAGAGTTGTGGGTTATATCAACACTTCTTCCTTTATACCATGAAACAAAGTATTCATTTGAAGTAGGGCTCTGATACTACGTGGATATTGTGATTGCAAGCAATATGAAAAAGAATAAAGCAAAAGGGAAGCCAGGTTTCCAATCACTAAATGAGCAAAAGTTATACAAAAGAGAGATTACAAGAGCTTAAGGACGGTGTATTCAATTGAAACTTTTAAAGGCTAATTGGGATTTAAAAAGTTTAGGGGTATTTAATGTAAACTTTTATAGACTCTTTAAAATTATTGATGTATTCAATCGAGACTTTTATAAACTTTTAAAAAGTCATAGTGTATTCAATTAAACGTTTCTATAATCATGGGGTATTCAATATTTTAATGACTTTTATAAAATTCTCCAGGGTACTAATATAAACAAACAACTATTATAACACCGACAACCCTGATTCTAGTAGTCAGGGTAATACTTTCAAGAAAATCTACTTTTAAGTATACGTACAAGTTTTAAATAAATAATTATTTTATTGATTGAAGTTTAAAATACGTAATCCTTTGACATTAAAATAAGCATTACTTCCCACACATATAAGAAAATTTTAAGTTGACAAATATGTTTGGAGTAATAAGAAAATTAAGTTACTTCACTCCATTCATGAACATAGCACGAAACTGGTCTATACAGAGAACAAATGACAATGTTTTAAAAAGCTTCACAAATGTGCTATCTCAAAATAATAATAAAAATATTATTATAATTTTTCTATTAACTTATTTAATTTTTTTTAATTAATTAAATCAACGGGCTAATAATTTTGAAATGATGCACCACCGAAAATGAACTTAAACAAGCACAATAGTTGGAAATCGTGAAAACAATATTATGGCTTCTCTGGTAACAGTATTAAAGAAGGAAAAAGATAAAAATATCTTATTTGTAGTATTGTCGAATTTTGTCTATGACCAAACATGCCTTAATCTTACTTGGGTTGATTGGCACTACGAATATTTCAAAACTATTCACATATTCAGTTAGTAATGCTAGGCTTATTAGGAAGGAACAAAATGACAAATGTTTCGATGCAATAGGAGAGCAATTAGCATTCTTTTCAAGTTAAAGCAGAGGGACAAGAAAGTACTATTTTGAGAAAGAGTTGAATAGGCACAATAAAAAGTATATTAAACTTAGTGTTGCGGTAATTTTTTCTCTTTGAAAAGTTTTATTGAAATCTCTAATGCTTGAGAGAAGAAAGCCAACTAAGATATGACAAAAAATGCAATCGAATGAATTATCACGAACATCAAGGGCCTTTAAATTTCTCAACTTTGACAATCGGTTGAAAATCTTGCAATGAAATGAGAACACCATTGCGTCTGCAAGCAGGGGGCGGACCTGGGGGTGGCTTGCCCCCGGGGGTGGCTTGACCCCCCAACTTTGCTTCCTTTTTTTCCTATGTTTTTGTTTCAATTTTCGATATCATTATGGGGATGTGAAGCGAAATCGAAATAATGCATTCCTAATACCATTTCAAAGTGCTCACGGTCAGGTTTTCTATGTCGTTAATGGCGTACGAAATGATCAATCGTAGCAAATGTTACGATTTGTCAAAATAGGCCTTTTAAAATTAGTATTTCGAAAATTTCGGTAACATGCTAACTTTAAAAATTTTCCGACAATCATACGCTAATCAAATCTACAATTTGTTTATGTCATCTCAAAGTTTATTTTGAGAACTACATTATAAGCATATCGAATAGTCCAAACAAATATAAAAAATAATTAAAGATGTATTAAACATGAGCTTTAAAGAAAGACGTCTAATTCGTATTTTCTTTAAAAAAATTCAATTATTTCATTAACATTCTTATTTTTGCTAAAACAATTTCTTAAAGTAATTTTCATTATTTTTATTAAGAAATTTTATATGGAATATGTTATCAAAATTTTTTGAAATTTTACATCCGAAAAAGTCATATCCCATGTAATTTTTGGATGCAAAATTACATGGAGTATGATTTTTTTTTTTTGACATAAATTTTCGATTATAAAATTTCTCCCAACTTTTTTATAAGTTCGATTGTGCCTCCCTAACTTTAAACTTCTGCTTCTGCCCCTGTCTACAAGTGATGGCATTGGAGGAATTGATAGCGATGGAACAATTGGAAGTGTTGAAGCAACATATTAATGATTTTCCATCTTTGGAGGAGGACTCTAACGATGATTAATGCCTTTTGTTCTTTTTAATTCCAAGTAAGAATAGGATGTTGACAATGAGAACTCGCCACCTTTTTTATGATGCAACCATGGTTGGAGCTTGGTAATGGCCCTACTCGCCACCTTTTTTATGATGCAACCATGGTTGGAGCTTGGTAAGGGCCACACAAAACCTTTACCATCAAACAACTAAAATCTCACCTTCGATAAGCACATTTGGGAGCAAAGAAATCCGTTTTCAGCAATTATCTCTAATAATCTTAAAAAATTAAAGAAATATCAATTATTGAGGTTGCTTCGGGATCACATGACAGAGATATGTAGACCATCTCGGATATAAAAGAGATCAGCCATTCTCTTTGCATGCACAAGATACCGATGGAGGATGATTACAGAGCCTCGNATAAAAGAGATCAGCCATTCTCTTTGCATGCACAAGATACCGATGGAGGATGATTACAGAGCCTCGATTGAGCATCAACGCAGATTAAATCCTATTATGCAGAAAGTGGTGAGAAAAGAGGTGTTTAAGCTTTTTGATACATGGATTATTTATTCTATATTAGACAGTCATTGGGCTTGCCTAGTACAGGTTGTGCCGAAAAAAAGGGGGATCAAAGTAGTTTCAAATGAAAATAATGAGCTTATTCTCACTCAAAAAGTCACCGGATGGAGAGTTTGCATTGATTATCTCAAACTCAACAATACCACGAGGAATGATCACTTTTCTCTCCCTTTTAATGATCAGGTGTTGGAAAGGTTGGTGGACACACTTACTACTACTTCCTGGATGGTTATTCGAGGTACAACCAGATCCCTATAGTGCCAGATGATCAGGAAAAGACTACCTTCACATGCCCCTTTGGCACTTAGGCTTATAAAAGAATACCATTCGGGTTATGTAATGCACCTGCTACTTTTTAGCATTATATGATGTCTATCTTCTCAGATATGGTGTGAAATATCATTGAGGTATTCATGGATGATTTTTCAATCTTTGGGAAATCATTTGACGAATGTCGTGAACATTTGGGCAAAGTATTACAGCGGTGTGAGGACACCAACCTTGTGCTAAATTGGAAAAAATGTCATTTCATGGTTCAGGAAGTGATCATGTTAGGACATCTGTTATCATCTAGGGGTATTGAGGTCGACAGAGCTTGAATATAAGTCATTGAGAAACTACCACAGTCGGTGACAATGAAATGAATTAGAAGCCTTTTGGGTCATGCTGGGTTCTACCATTGATTCATCAAAGACTTTTACGAAATCTTGAAGACTTTATGCAATTTATTGGAAAAAAGTGCTCCATTCCACTTTTTGAGGACGGTTTTATATCATTCAACACTTTAAAGGAAAAGTTGGTGTTTGTTCCAGTTTTGGTTGCTCTAGATTAGTCCTATACATTTGAAATTATGTGTGATGCCAGTGATCATGCAATGGGGGCATTATTGAGTCAACGCAAAGAGAAGATTTCATATGCGATTCACTATGCCAGTAAGACTTTAGATGAGGCTTAGGTAAATTATGCCACTACGAAAAAGGATCTGTTAGGAGTGGTACTTACCTTTGACAAATTCAGGACATATTTGATTGGGTTAAAAGTAATTGTCTACGCGGATCATGTTGCCTTAAAGTATCTGATGAGCAAGAAGGATGCAAAATCGAGACTTATTAGATGGATACTCTTGTTGCAAGAGTTCTACTTGGAGATCAAAGATAAAAAATGGAATGAGAACGTTGTTGCAGATCACCTATCTCGTCTTGAATCACAGGAGTCAGACCATAAATAGAAAATTAGATATGTTTTCCCAGATGAGATGCTATTTCAGATCATTACTGCACCATGGTATGCAGATTACGTAAATTATTTAGCGCACTCCATCATTCCACTGGAATACTCAAGTCATAAAAAGAAAAAATTCTTCAGTAACTTGAAACACTATTTTGGGATGATCTATTTCTTTATAGAAGGGGTCCAGATCAGATTATATGCCGATATGTATCGGAAGTAGAGCAACATCAAGTCCTAGAATCGTGTCATTCACCATAAGTGCCAAAGGACTCGAAACATCTCTAGAAGGAATGAGATGCTCTTAAATAGCATTCTGAAAATTGAGATATTTGATGGTTGGGGTATTGACTTCATGGGACCGTTCCTTGTCTTCATACGGTCAACACTATATATTGGTGGTAATGGATTTCGTATCTAAATAGATTGAAGCTGTGGCTTTGCCTACTAATGTTATTAATGTTATTTCATTAATTTGGTGCAACATTCACTCATTTCGAGGCAAAACGATCCAAATACGGTTTTCCGAAATCAACATGTGCTCACACTTTTAGAAATTCTTTTGGAGTTAAGTTCATAGCATGCACGCACACCGATTGGTTTAAGATGTGTTTTGACATGTGCAGGTGGTGTTGGAATGCAATGTTGCATCGAGGGTTGAAAATCGTGTTTTCTATGCAAATTATCCCAAAAATGAGTTTTCACGAGGTTGAGTTTATTTCAAAGGGTATCAGTGTTGACATGCCTCATTGCATACATTTAAACTCGGTTAGCATGAAAATCGAGGCAAATGGAGTTGCTAATAGTCGAAAAGGAAAATTAAATAAAAACATTTTAATTTTATTTTATGCAGTTTTCATTTAGTTACTTTCAGTTTTTATGTGTTTAATTTTTAGCATTAGATTAGAGTTTTGTGTATTTGTGTGGGTTTGATAGCCTTGTCGGCAATGATGTGGATATTGGAATAGAATATACTAGGAATGGTGGATATCGTGCACAATTAGATTGACCAATATCTATTTATGTGAAACTTGACACAATCTGCACACGACACTCATGTATTACACATTAAGTTGATGATTTGATTGATTAAGTGGAAAAGAGTCTAACATAGTAAATAAACCCAAATAACCTCTTTTATGCTAAACCATGATCCATTTTTAGAATAGTTTGGAGGTGGTTGAGTTGTTGCATGGGAACATTTAGATGAGTAGGTGTTCCGTGCATAAAATTCTCTTATGTGGATTATCTTAAACCAATGAGATGAAGATGAGGTGAAAGTCTCAAATTAGGGGATGTTTTATAGGCTGAATGTCTAAAAGATAAGGGGTATAGCACTGATCTATTTGTGAATACAAAGAATAAATAAATATCTTCTCGAGCTTATATAACTTGAGTGATAAGCTTGTAAGGGTTTAAAACCTGATGTCCTATGGTCATCTGACTTGGGAGTCATCAGCCTAAAACTCGTTACATGGATTATATAGAAAGCAAATGAGAAAATATTTTTTAAAAAATACCTAATACATTGGCTAAGTCTTAAGACATTCGGTTGATAGAATTACACCTTTAATTTGAGGCAAGTAGCATAGTATAATCTTAAAAGTTGAAGTAATCAAAATTAGGAGAGTCTCTATTTGTCAAAATGTGAACTTGTGAATGAGTAAGGAGTGGATGTTAATGGGTTCAACTTGAAAACTCACCTCGACAAAATTCAGTGAAAAGAATTAGTTTGGGAGGTGTGTATCTCTTGAGCGAAGAAAGGAAATACATGACCATTGCTGGTTGGAAATAAACCAATCATGAACCTAATATGTTGACATGAGTTAACATATTGAGTTTTACATCCAACACGTAAAGGTTGATTTCAAATTGTGTAATGTGTATTATTGAAACAGATTCTTATGCTGAGTAATGGATCCCAATCTTGAGAAATGGCAGATTATCAAGCCATGTTTTGTATAAAATGAAGTTATTATCTTGTTTGAGGGCAAACAATAGTTTAAGCTTGTGGGATTTGATAAGTGCGTTTTCCAATACTTATTTTGCCACAAAACATGAATAATTGTTGGCAAAAATGCTTGAATATGGCTTAATTCATCTTAATTTCATGTTGTAGCACTATATTGATGGATGTGGAAGAAGGGCCAAAAAGAAAGAAAATGAAAGTTCAGGGACCAAAGTGCAAATAGCTGAAAGATGACCCGAAGCACAACTTGAAAATGTAAATGAGCTAAGTCCTAATTTGATGAATACAATGGATGTTAGAAGAAGGAGAATGAAGAAAAGATGTTAAAATGACTGAAACTAAGGTCGAGAACTAAAACGCCACACCTGGAAAAATGTCTCTACCATGCGACCGCATGGTAGAACTATCCATGTCGTTGCACGAGCCTTGGCAGGGACTTCATGTGCCCCAATTTTATGAGCTTGGTTGTTGTCTGATGCTAAAATTTTGGTTTCCTTTCTCTAATCAACTACTTAAAGAAGCGAATCTTGCGATGAATATATAAGTTGAGAACCCTAAAAAAAAGGGGAAAGGGCCATATTTTTTAGCCAAAAAGAAAGAGAACTCACATTGAAGAAGAAGGAATTCACCGCTGGGATCCAATTTTGAAAGCTTGAAGTGAAGATTTCCAGATTTTCCTCACATTTATATAATTCGGGTGATGGCTTCCTTTTATTTTTTGAGTAATTCTTATATCAATATGCTAGGCTAAGTTTAATTGTATTGGATGGATGATGGAACTCTTTGACTTTTAGTTTTTAATTCAAAACTTTTTATTTTTATTTTAATTCTCGTGTTGTGATTCCATAAACCTTCTTATTCATATTGTTTTAATGTTTGCGAACTATTAGAGCAATAAGTTGCTTATTCGTAGTATTAAAACTCATGATATGTAGAACACTATTTATAGAACACATGAATAGTAAATATTAGGAATAATATTTATGAAGTGTGCGATCGTATGAGATAATCTTAAACATCAATGCATGTTTGTCATATGAATGCGGACTAGGAATATGATAGTGTCGTGATAAACATAGGTTTATTATACCTTGGAAAAGAATAGAGAATAAAAGTGAAATTATTGATCGTCACAACCGCAAGGATTAGATTAATTATCACAAGCTTAGAATTGAAATTAAGTGTTGATTAGTGGAATAGGAAGTCAAATACATTCATCACTTTTAATTTAGACAAATATTCATTGCTCTCATAGTTATAAGACATAGTTAGATATAAAACAAACATATTTTGTCTCAATCACTAATTTACATTTATCAAATACACTAGAATTAAGAGTTACTCCATGTAGGACGATAACTCTCTCATGACTATTATTACTTGTACAACGAATCCGTACAGTTGCGGGATTATTTCGTAACAAGTTTTTGACGCTATTGCCAGGGAGTTACGGTGTTAATTCTAGTTATTTATATTTTTGATTCGTCTTTGTTGTTATTCTTGTTGTTTTAGGCTAGAGCTATAAGGTGGAGTATTGCTGATTATAATTGTCGATACAAGAAACTGCTTGTGTTGTCTTAATCTTCGAACTTATCACAGATCCACTTGTAAATACACTATTTTAGCTTAAACATAAATGTTTTGAAAACTCATTGGGTACATGAGTAATAGAATCAAGTAGAAGAACGAGAACATTAACACAGTAATATATTGCTCTCAACAATTTCAGGTGGCGATCAAATAGTTGAGTTGGGACAAGTTTTGTCACAGGGATAAGGACAGTCAATCTCTTGAAATTGACTTCGGTCGAAAAACCAATCTCCAACAGCTTCTGCAATTGTCTGCATAAAAATAATTGTTTTGGTGATTCAGTTTTGCTCAAAGGGACAATACGAAAGCACCATTGAAAAAATGTAGTCGTGAAATTGGTAAGAAATATTGACCTTCTTATTTAAGACCGGCGAGTGGGTCCCAAACCAAGTTTCCCCTTCAGTTTGGCCGTGTGTATAGCAGGAATTTATGTAGTATCCTCTTGATGGAGGGACACCAATTCCAGTCAATGCATTTATAAAATCCAACCTGAAGCCTAAAAACCACATTAAATAGAAAAAACTTCATTTCAATTGAAAGCAAAACCTCGGATGAAATATTTAGATAAAACAACTTATAGTACCTTGAATTGTTTGGAGCTGACTGGGGGAGCAATTGCTAAAACTAGTCTTGCAATTGCTCCAAGTACCATTTGTATCCGAAACATTAGGAACCAAAATGTTATTTATCTGGAAAAATTGACGATGTCAAAAGAATCGAAACCACAAAATCGGATGAATGACAGCAATATAGAAAAAGATCATATATAACAACAAAATATGCTCATGTCATTGAGATCGGATACATACTAACCTGCCATGAATCGTAGGCAGCATTTATAATGAAAAGTGGCGTCTGGATTTGTTGTGCGATGTTTTGAGGGAAAAAACACTAAACATTTTGAGAGATATCAGCATGAGACAAGCTATGTCACAGTGTAAAATCATTTGATCAAGTCAAGAAAATTGCTCTTACCAATCCGGGTTTTCCTCTTGACGTACACGATGAGGGCAAGTTCTTCGCCGCTCCCTACATCCAATTCAACGACGAAAATGCAATCAGAAGATGATCAAACTTCTATTCAACAAGCATATAAACTATTGTTTATAGAAGAAAATTCATACATGGGTAGTGACGACGTCATTGTAGTAATCCAAGATATATGATGCTCCAAAAACATCTTTCCTGTAACAGAGGATAAAAGATGTTAGCTTTAGTTTAAATAGATGACCATAATTCTTCTAGACATTAATTCTTGTCTTGATACAATGCCCTGCATGAAAGCTTACACATTTATAAAATAACCAGCATCTGAAATGCACTTTACTTTAGCGCCCTTGGGAATGAGAGCTCTAAATTTATCACAATGCAAAATAGATGTCAACCCACCAGCTGAACTTCCACTCAGAACAGCCTGCTAAGAATACTACAAGTTACTGATGTTTGATTCAATAAAAAATGGAGGAATATCCATATGAAAAAAATCATACATTTTCAGCGTACTTCATTCCTTTCTCTAGCAGCTCCTCCATCATAGCAAGAAAAATCCTTGCTCCCCTGAAGTGAAGTTTGGTAGCCTAATCAAAGTTTACAAAAAATTATTAGAACAAGAAAGCCATCCAATATGGTTTCACAAAATGGCGTTAAATTATATATGCCTATTCTCTGCTAAATAGAAAAAATGCGAAAAATAATCTTATGGATATATCTATTGTGATGACTTACAGGATCCACTGCTTCTACATCCCCAGTAAATGATGCACCATCACAATATCTAATCTTGATTTTATTCCAATTATGGAAATCTGGATATTTTCATGGGATAATAATAATTAAAGACTACACTGAAGAAGATTAGAAGTCCGAATATAAATCAAAATCCAAGTCAATCAAAAGATAAAAGTATACCTGGGTTAAACCGTGGCTCGTTGCTCAAAATCCCAGAGAAATTAAGCTGTTTAGCCATGTCCTTGGAGGAGCCCTTTTTTAGGTTCTTATGGGCTAGGCAAGTTGTTATATTATGGCACCACCCTCCTCCCTGATCATCGAAGACACACACTTTACATTCTCCTCAACAAAAATCAGGCAACATAGTTAATTTATGTTTTAATATAAGCACTGTGCAGTAAAAAAAAAAAAAAACTCAATAGCTTATGGCAAGAGGACTAACCTCAATATGAACCAACCAACTATTAATTCCCGTGCCAGATCCTCTATCAAAATGGTAAACTGGTGGAGTTCCATCTAAACAAACTACAAATAAAAAGACAGAAGAACATATAGGTTACCATATTTTTTCAGAACTACATAAAAAATTAATACTAATTTTCTACATTGTGGCATTAATGTTTTACCAGCTCCTTTTGCAACAGCATTGGGAAGATAAGTCTTATCAACCAAAAGAGCTTTGGTCCTCAATGAAATCAGCAAGAAAAAAAGAATTTGCAACATCATTCTGTCCATAATATCAACAATATGCCTGATGAAGGGTATAGGACGTTGCCAACCTTAAAGAAGGAATCAAGAAATCTGCCTGATGAAGTGAGGGAATGAAGTGAAAGAGTGATAGAGTTACTGAGAGAGCTTGTAGATAGTGTGAGGGAGTGATGGCAGGGAGTGATATTTATAGGCAATAATGATATGGATATCAAAGGTATTCTATGTGAATAGGATTTGAATTTAAAACTCAATATTTTTTACTAGATCATTAAACTTTATGGTATGTTTCACTTTGATCATTAAATTTTTCGGGTAAAACACGCTTACAAGTTTCTTTTCGATGTAAAATATTGATTTTGACCATACATTTTTGTAGACCTACAACCGGCAATTACTTTTCCACCATTCATTTCTACCAACTTATAATAATTTTAAAAACTAAAAAGGAAAGCTAAACAAAGGCTAAGTAGCTTTTTTGAAGTCATAATTAGATAAAATAAAATAATTTTCAAAGAAATATTTTAATCAACATCAACAAAAATTTTGTTCATTTCACCGAAATCATGTCATACCAAGCATGATACTAATATATTTAGAGTTTGAACTATCAATTAGAAAATAAAAATAAAAAATTACAGAATACAACTTTTTTATTGTTTCATAAGTGCTAACAAATGATAGTTATGTTTACGTCCAAACAATAGTACAAAATGGCAAAAGATGCACGGCATAAAGAATGTACACAAAAAAAAATGTAATTATTTTCAGTGATCTTTGCAAAAAAAATTCCATACACAAAAAGAATTTTGTGCCAAACTAATAAAAATAATCAAGAAAACTAATTCAAATCAAGAATCAACAAAGTAATTATTTTCACTGGTCTTGGAAAAAAATTCCATGTACAAAAATAATTTTGTGCCAAACTAATAAAAATAATCAAGAAATAAGTTTTCTTGATTACTAGACAGCAAAAAATAAAATACAATTCACTATAATAAAAGAAAAAGGGAAAAAAACCACAAATTCAGGGGCAATGATACCAAAGATTCGCACAAACTTGATAAAATCACAGTTTCTCTAAAATTATTTGCAGCATTAAATTCATACAGTGGAGAAATTTTATTTTTGTCTTATTTCATCTTCTTTATCCCTTTTTAGTTCAGTAAATAGTGAGTTGTGCCACATTTTGGTTGTATTATTGAAGCTCCAATCAATCAATTGTACAAGAATTTCCTAGAATGGAATGGCTGTGTTAAATTTTTAGAATGGCCCTTGAACCAAAGTGCAAGTTTTTAACGATGTTTAATTTATATACTTTAGAAATGGTAACAAAGTGGTCCACATGCTGCCTTCTTTTCCTAGGTTTGATAGGAATTTGATTAGATAGACTGATTGTATTCCACCAATTATTTACTAGTTGTTTATGGTGACTTGTACAAATGAAACTTTACAAAATTGAGTTTAAGAGCTTGTTTATTTATATTGTTTAAAGAATGAGGAATGGGATTATCAGATTTTGGATTCTTGGAGCAACTTTGGTACTAGTTTTCGTACAACTTCCTGAAGAATTCTTTTTTTTTTTTTTTTTTAAGAATTGAACATTTATATTAGTAACATTCAATTACATTGTCAATCTTCTCGTTAGGAAGAATATCATGCTTTATGTGCAGTCTTCAACAAGCCCTTTTTATTAAGTTGAGTTGGGCTTTTGGCTTTTTCGTGCGACCATCAAAGAGCACATATTTCAAACACCCAAATTAATTAGTCCGTCTTGTGTCAAAGAAAAATTTAAGCCTTTTCTTTTAATCAAAACCAAATTATGTTGGGTCGAAGAAATATATTTAAAACAATGTCTACTCACATTTATTAATTTCACGTGGAAATTATGGTTCATTTGTGCTGATTTTTCTTTCATAATTTAATGCCGTACGAATTTATTTTTCAAGCATAATTGACTAAATGGGAATATCTATAGCTACAAGCCATGCACTAGACTAACCTAATATATAGTTACTTAAAAGTCGTGAACATGAAATGTTGGTGGAATTTCTCTAAATAGAAAATTGAAATTTAATAGGTGCCAAAAATATATCAAATAATTAAACCATTCTTCTGCCCTCACATATGACACAAGAATTCTCAATTGGAATTTCTATTAGAAAAAAGCTTTAAGACAAAATATTTACAGGTTTAAAATTACAAAATCTTATAATGCAGCTATAAAACTTGACCGGTAAACACTGATGAGCCATCTAGTAGAAAACATATAAAGCTACCCAACAAATTTATCCATACGTTTCTTGAAATGCTCCAAAAATATTGTCCTCGGAGAAAATTATAAATACACCATGCGGATATGAAATGTAATTACACTTTGTGTCTTACTTTCACAGGTATATTATGCATACAATGATTTCTTAGATATTAACAAATAAATGTAAGTTTTTTTAAAAAAATAAAAAATAAAATAAACAGGTAAAGAATTACAAAACCATACTACACAACTAATGTTTTATACAATTTATTTTGTGTTGTGTTCTTGGCGGTGAGAAAAAAACATCATATCCAAAATCCAAATATGAAACTACTGCTTTCTCCATATCTGTCAGAGGTCTGAAGATCAAGGGAAAGTGATTGGAGTTTCAGTCGTTGAAGAACGCGGTGTTCTTAGTGCGTTAACAGGAAATAGACGATTTTACAAAGTTAGGAGTTGTTGTAGGAGAGCGCAATCCATGAAAGTTTTGGAAAATGCAGCTGAGAGTTGGTGCAGGAGCACCGAATCTAGAAGAACCGTTGAAATTGCAATCAGTAGATCAGATAGTACGTGTCGTCGTCAAGTCTGATAGACGGTAAGTTATAAATCGTTTATAGTGAATTATTGATTGACAAAGTGCTCGAAATTTTTATCCAGTTGGGTTTTTCCATGATCAATTCTGTATTATTTATTGCTTTCATTATTGTGGTAATTCGAAGATATGAATTGCATGATTAACCATCTAAAAAATAATTAATAGTAACTTGTTGTTATTTAATTGTTAAGTAATTTTAATTCTGCATAATCATATATTCACACTCCCTCTGGGTGTTGTTAGGATTAAATTACGTATTTTCATACACAATGGCATGCCATGAATTGATTACTACATGATTTGGGTCAGCCTCCCATCGACCACTTTTATCAAGAAAAAATATATAGGATTAGATTGTTTTAATAATCATTACTAGCAATGATTATAAGAAGACTCCATGTGGAATTGCAATCAGTGTGGATGGATGTAAAATAGTGTTTGTTGGGATAATTTAAAAAAATGTTGAAAAGTTGTAGTAAAAGTCAACAATTAATTTAATCACATATTTAATGATATACTTAACTTTAATTAACTTTTCAATCCCAAAATTTATTACCTTTTATCAATATTTGTTAGATTTTTAATCAAAAACTTTGCGAAACAACCCTTTTATAGGATTCTTGGAGCAACGTCGGTACTAGTTTTCGTACAACTTCTTGAACAATTCTTTGTTGAAAGAATTGAACATTTATATTGTTAACCTTCAATTACATTGTTAATCTTCTCCTTAGGAATAATTTCATGCTTTGCCCTTGTATTAAGTCGAGTAGGGCTTTTGTCTTTTTCATGCAACCATCTAAGAGCACGTATCTCAAACACCCAAATTCATTAGTGTCTCTCATGTCAAAGAAGTCCAACGATGATAAATTTAAACCTTTTCTTTTAATCAAAACTAACTTACGATGGGTCAAATAATTACACAAGTAATCATATATTACACGTTACATTACTCTAGAGTCTAGTACTTGATTACACGAGTAATTATATATTACACGTTACATAACTCTAGAGTCTAGTACTTTATTTCTTAAATAACCATACAAGAAACCATAAAAATAAGCCCATAATAACTTTGTGCCCCATCATTTATTCCCTAAATAACCACATAGCAAATCACACAAATGACCTGAAAATGAAAAATAGGTAAAAAATAATTATCTCATGTACCTATTTTTGCAAAGTGGAAACTACATCCAACCAGATTTTTCATGTTCACGCTTCTAAAATCACATCTAATATTTATTTATACAAAAATCAGATATTAATTCAAATATTACAAATCAATATTTTAATATTAATATTAATATTATAAATTAATTTATGTACACACACCTTACCCCCATTCACCACAAACCCTAAATAATTTTCCCTCTTTTCTTCTGTCCATTCTATTCTCTTCACTCTTCATATCTTGTCTCTCTACCCTCTTCCTCAGATCGTTGTCACTGCTGAGGAGAGCCCGCCACTGGAGATACCTTCGATTGTCGCTATGAGGCCCCGCTTGATTTGAACGCACGCAGGGGCGATGCCTGCTGGGCTGAGACGACGTAGTGCGGTGCTCACAAAGGCTGCATTTTTTCCCTTTTGCAATGACCAATGAATGCCACCACATTTGAATCTAATCCCAATCTTTTTGGTTTTCAGCTTTTTCATTTTTACCCCTATCACTGTGTCCACCACAATCTCTAATGGGATCCCATTTTTCTTCTTCAGATCTAACTTCAATGAATTCGATTCTTCATTGTTTAATAAATGGTAGTTTTGTTGAAAGATGAAGATGCACCAGCTGGAACACGAGCTGAACAATGGAAGAATGACTTGACATCTGACTCATCAAGTTAACATGGATCAGCACCCTTTGTCGATAGTAAAAATGGAAGATACTAGAAGGTTGAGTCACCAATGATTTTTTTAACAATGCACATGGATTCTATTATGGAGCAGGATATTCCCTCTTATTTTATTCCTTTTTGTAACCATGTTCTCTTTCCCCCTTTTTAGCTCTCACGTGTTGTATATATATAGGATGCAATTTGTATTGTAAATTGATTCATTCATACTAGAAGATATCTTTACAGCCATTGTTGGTTTATAATTTCTTTCTTCTATATCAAAATTTACATGGTATCAGAGCGTTATGGCAGAATTAGATAATGAATCCTCAAATTTACCACCAAATACCAATCAAACTCAAAACAACAATACCACTCTTCACGATCCAAAGCATTTCAGCAGTCCATACTACATAGGAAACAATGATGGTATAGGTGCATTTCTGGTAACACATACACTGGATGCTAACAATTACCATTCTTGGGCCAGATTAATCAAAAGGGCCCCTATGATAAAGAATAAACCGCGATTCATAGACGACACTCTATGTGAACCGCTGATCCAAACGATACACTGATGGAGCTTTGGTATAGGTGGAATGCCATTGTGATAACTTGGCTTCAAAATACCATGGCCATGGACATCAAATGCAGCACTACATATGCTGAAACTGTACATCAACTACGGTTGGAGTTGGAGCAGAGTTTTTCTCAACAGCATGCTCCCAGAATTTTTGAGATCAAGCAAGCCATTACAACATTGGCCAAAAATATGATGCTGTGAGTGTATATTTTTCAAAATTCAAAACTCTCCTTGATGAGTTGTTAAACTATGAGTGAATTTCTAACTGTACGTGTGGAGGTCTGAAAGTGGTGATTGAGAATCAAAACCGTGACTGGGTGATGAAATTTCTAATGTGAATGGATGAATCTTACAAAGAAATCAAGGCTTAAATACTTTTGAACAAGCCTTGTCCATCCCTGAATGAAGTTTACTCTATAATCCAATAAGAGGAAAAGAGAAGACAAATCTCAAATGATGGATCTGTTAATGAGACAATAGCATTACTAGCTGAAGGGAATTTTAGAGGCAATGGCTGGCAAAACTCTCTGTCATAAAGGAAAGATATGTACTATTGTAACTACTGTAAATTGGCAGGCCATTCTCTTGAAAGGTGCCGTGAGGATCCTAACAAGCCTATGTGTTCTTTTTGTAAGATGCCAGGGCATACTGCAAGCAAGTGTTTAAAATTGCACGGTTATCCATCTAGCCATAAACCTGAAGGGAAAATTAGACACATTCCAGCAGCTAATCAGGTTTCCACCCTATTGCATATGAATCAGGATCAGCAAACTAACATAATCATTGTATCACTTACTCAAGAGGAATACTCTCATTTGATGGTCATTCTCAAATCAACAGCTAATCTAAATTCAGTCACTTTAGCAAATCAGTTTCAAAGCATTGTTGCCTTAAGCTCTCACAATGCTCTTCCCAAAGTTTTTGGTATCTCACTTTGCTCATCCATTCTTAACATTGCAAACACCAATAATAATCCTAGTGTCCCTTGGATTCTAGATACGGGGGTCACAGATCACATGATCTGCAGCCTATCTTATTTTTCCTTTGTCAAAACACAAGTCAATTATTCAGTAACTTTGCCTAATCGAGGTGTTGTTCCAGTAACTCATGTAGGGACTACTCCTGTTACAAACACATTGGTCCTCCAGGATGCACTGTGTCCCTTCCTTTTCTTTCAATCTTATATCTATCAGAAAACTCACTTAGGCACTAAATTGTTGTGTTGTTTTTCTTCCTGATTTTTACTTCATACAAGACCCTTCGAATTGGACAACGACTGGAATGGGTGAAGTAAAGTCTGGTCTCTATCATTTTCAAACTTCGAGAGTCTCTCCTATGGCCCTCCAAGAAAGTTTGTCTAAACTAAGCACCACATCTCCATTCTCAACATCTGTTATTAATGACTCTAAAGAATTTGACCTTCGGCATTACATGATGGGACATCCATCCCATTGTGTCCTTACTTTTGAAGAAGAAATACCCAAGTTAGGTCCTCATAGCAAACCTTGTTCTGTGTGTCCTCTAGTAAAAATGCACAGACTACCATTTCCTGTTAGTCATCACAAATCAGTAAAGTGTTTTGATTTAATACATTACGATATTTGGGGACCTTGCAATGAAGCTAGTTATGATGGATGACGCTATTTTCTAACTATTGTTGATGATTTTAGTAAATGCACTTGGATATATATGCTTAAGCTAAAATATGAAGCCACCATTGCTTTACAAAGTTTTTTCAAACTAATAGAAACTCAATTCCAAACCAGATAAAAGTTATTCACGGTGACAATGGTGGAGAATTTAACATGAAATAATTTTATCTTGAGAAGGGCATTATCCATTAGAAAACATGTGTTGAAACCCCTCAACAAAACTCCATTGATGAGAGGAAACATCAGCATATTTTGAACGTTTCAAGGGCTTTAAGATTTCAAAGTGGTATTTCATTAAGATACTGGAATGACTACATTTTAACAGCAGTCTATCTAATTATCAGAACTTCTTAAGCCCTTCTAAACCATAAGAGTCCCTTTGAGATGCTGTTTCATGCCAAACCAACATACTCTCATCTCAAAGTCTTTGGGTATCTTACCTTTGCCTCTACTCTTACCAATGGCAGGCATAAATTCGACTTTACAGCCAAGCGATGCACTTTTCTAGGCTATCCTTTTGGTATAAAAGGTTATAAACTTCTTGATTTGGAAACTCACAAAATCTTTGTATCAAAGAATTTTGTGTTCCATTAGAAAATTTTTCCATACAAAGAAACCAAGGGCACCAACACACATACTCCAACTAATCCTAGTGACTTATGCTTTCCTTGGAATCCTAGCACCTTTGTGCCAACTAGCCTTTCTGAAGAGCAGAGAAATCAGACTATAGATAACTCAAACCTTGCTGAGAATAAAGAGTATACCCGTTTTAATCAAACCAGACAAGAACAAATCCAACGCTTATATGATATAAAGAACAATCAAACCATACAACACTTACCTAGGAGATCCACCAGAATCAAAAGAGTTCCAGCACGCCTGCAGGATTTCCTATGCCAGCAGGCTACTTTACTTCCCTCATTACAGACATTGGACAAGGAGAATGGCAAAACTTGTCACTGTTCGAACACTTCTTGCCATAGCAGCAACAAAGAATTGGTACCTTTATCAATTGGATGTAAACAATGCTTTTTTGCATGAAGATTTGGATGAGGAGGTATTTATGAACTATCTCCAGGTTATGAAAATACTGATGGTTCAAAGGTGTGCAAGCTTCGCAAGAGTCCATATGGACTCAAGCAAGCTTCAAGACAATGGTATTCCAAGTTATCTAATTTCATTCTTCAGGACGGATTTACTCAGTCTATGGCAGACTACAGTTTATTTGTCAAATCTACTCAAGAATCCTTTGTAGCTGTTTTGGTTTATGGAGATGATATAATCATGGCTGGAAATTGTCTAGAGACTATCAACAACCTCAAGGCTACACTTGATGCTCAATTCAAAATAAAAGATTTAGGAAAGTTAAAATACTTTCTAGGCATTGAGGTGGCTGGAGCAAAAAAAGGGATACATATCTGTCTACACTTGATGCTCAATTCAAAATCAAAGATTTAGGAAAGTTAAAATACTTTCTAGGCATTGAGGTGGCTGGAGCAAAACAAGGGATACATATCTGCCAGGGAAAATATGTTCTGGATATTCTAGCTGATTTAGGAACTATAGGGCCGACACAAGCAAAGGTTCCTCTTGACCAAAGCATCAAATTATATAAAGAGGAAGGAGAGCTGATTGCTAATCCTTCTATGTACAGAAGATTGATTGGGCGTTTGCTGTACTTAACCATAACTAGGCTAGACATATCTTATTCAATTAAGCTCTTAAGTTAATTCATGGATCAACCGAGAGCACCTCATCTCAATGCAGCACATAAAGTACTGAGATATCTTAAAAGAGCTCCAAGACAAGGTTTACTCTACTCGTCTAGTTCTGAACTGCAGCTGAAAGGGTATTCAGATTTTGACTGGGGGAGCTGTCCAGATACCAGAAGATTTCTGACAGGGTATTGTGTATTTATTGGGACATCTTTGGTATCCTGAAAGTCAAAGAAGCAGAATGTAGTATCGCGTTCTTCCTCTGAAGCAAAATACAGAGCGATGTCTAGTGTTTGCTATGAGTTAACTTGGATGAGATACCTATTTAAAGATCTACAAATTGAACACAGTCAAGCAGCTAGTCTTTATTGTGATAATAAATCAGCCATTTACATTGCAACGAATCCAATTTTCCATGAGAGAACTAAACATATAGAGATTGATTGTCATCTCATTCGAGATAAGATACAAGCTGGAAGCATCGTCACTAAATATGTACATACAAGTTTTCAAGTTGCAGATATTCTAACTAAGGCTTTGAAGTCCTCAAATTTCTACTTTTATATGGACAAGATGGGAGCTGTAGATATCTACTCTCCATTTTATAGGGGACTGTTGAAAGATGAAGGTGCACCAGCTGGAACACGAGCTGAATCAGCACCCTTTGCTGATGGTAAAAATGGAAGATACTAGAAAGTTCAGTCACCAACTATTTGTTTAACAATGCACATGGATTTTGTTATGGAGCAGGATATTCCCTCTGATTTTATTCCTTTTTGTAACCATTTTCTCTTTCCCCTTTTTTAGCTCTCACGTGTTTTTTATATATAGGATACAATTTGTGTTGTAAATTGATTCATTCATAATAGAAGATATCTTTACAGCCATTGTTGGTTTATAATTTCTTTCTTCTATATCAAAATTTACAAGTTTAGTCCTGTTATGGTGTGAATTATGAAAATGGTGTCTAGTGAATTGGTGAAATTTGTGAAAGAACCGGGTGACATGGTTACCTGATTGGATGATACTGTTATGGACATGGGATCATAGTAGAAAATGACCTTTTTGTTGAGGTTTTTGGCCCAGATAGTGAGGTTTAATTGAGTTGCCAAGTTGGTTGTGCCATCGGAGGTGGTGGTAGTGAGGTTGGGCTATGAGATTTTTGGGGATGTGAAGGAGAATACAAGACAGTGGGGGGTGGTTGAGTACGTATGAGGTAGTGGCTGCAGTGGTAGCGATGAGGAGAATAGCAATGGAGGGTCGTTGGGGGGGGGGGGGGGGGGGGGGGGTTTTGTAAGTGATGGAGGTGGAGGTGCTGGTGGTCAGGCGGTGGTGTGGTGGGTGGGTGGGTGGGTGGGTGGGTGGGGAGTGTTTTGTGACCAATTGTTTTAGATTGTAACCAATAAATTGGATATTTTGTAACCAACTATTTGAAATTGTAACAAATAAATTGGATATTTTGTGACAATAAATAATGTGACTAATTATTTATAACCAATAAATAATATGTGATCTATTAATTAAGTCGTGACATATAAAATTTGTGATCGATAAATAAATTGTAATCTATAACATTTATGATTTGTCCGATGAATAAATTGTGACTTATAAAAAAATTTATTTGTGACCGATAAAATTTCTATTCGTGGTCGAGAAATAATTTATGATCAATTAATTTGATAATTTGTGATCAAATAATATAAAATTGTGACTTCAATATATTTACTTGGTAAATTATTTTGTAAATAAAATTTAATTAATATCTGATTTTTGGAATTTTAAATCTTGTTTCTTAATTTTGAATTAGGTTATATTTAATCTCTTAAATTTGGAATTTTCCCATTTGCAAACGATAAAATGTAATAGGCCCAAATCGTTGGACCGGATAACTTCTTGAAGAATTCTTCTTCTAAAGAATTGAAAATATATAGTTAACCTTCAATTACTTGTTTATCTTCTCGTTTGGAAGAATTTCATGATTTACGTGTTGTCTTTGGCAAGCCCTTGTGTACAGCTGAGCAAGACGTTTGCCTTTTTGGTGCAATAGAGAACATGCATCTAATTAATTGGTTTCTCTTTTGTCAAAAAAGTGTAAAGATGATAAATTTATTCTTTGCTTTTAATCAAAACTAACTTATGTTAACTCAAATAAACAATTTTAAAACAATGTGAACTCACATTTATTAATTTCATGTGAAAATATAATCGATTCACTAGTATGTGACTAGGTTGCAATTGTTTTGTGCTTATGTTAGGTAATAAATGTATTTTTTCCTGTATTTTTGTTGAAATCTTATTAAATCTTGATTTTTCCTTCATAATTTAATGATGCACTGACTTAGCTTTCATAATTGACTAAATGGGAATATAGTAATATCGTATAGCTACAAGTGATGTACTAGTTTAGCCTAATATACATGAAATAACGAGGTTCGACCCAAATTACAGGGGGTGAATAGGTGATTATGCGGAATAAAAAATTTAATAATTAATTAGCAACAAGTCAATATTAATTATATCTAAATGATTTATCAAACAGATTAATTTTTCCTATTTTGAAATACCGCAGTTATGAAGGCAATAAACAAATATAAGAAAAGATCATGGAGAAGCCTCAATTGGATAAAAACTCCCAACACTTTGCTAGTCAGAAATCCACTATAAACTAATTATGAACTTCCAGTCCACTAGACACGATTACCACTAGTACTATAATCTGATATTTGAAATAATTATATATATATATATATATTTTTTTTTTTTTATTATTTTTTTTTTTCTTGTTAATTAAATATACTAAGGTCCCAATTACATACTACGTGGCATATATGTGTGGCTTTGTTAGAATTTTACATTTAGCAAATTCTGCAAACTCTTGACAATTTGATAATAAACAAGCACGATCTTTGCACACCTTTGCGAGTTACCATCTTTTCACACCACATTTATTTCATTGTCCAGCCTCCAATATTAAGCCGCACATGAGAACAAAAATATGAATTGTGGTTTCTCTTTCTTCTACTTATTGATAGATGTTTAAGTGGGTTTGACCCACCATTAAACATAAGCTAGTCAAATATTTAATTAATCTAATTAATTAAATTTGATCTATCAGCTAATTAATTAATTAATTGAAGTCCATTAATAAACAATCCAAATAATCAATTCTACAAATGTCCAACACTTAACAATGATTTAATTTATAATATCATTTTTCTAGTTCTCCCTTTTATGTGGAACTCATTAGGTTCTCGGTGACAATATCGAATGATATGAGTACAATCGAAATAAGATAAATTAAATTCCCTTTTAATTTATCATTAATT
>CAIGRM010071540.1:0-50991 GCA_903798335.1 Fraxinus albicans | reverse complement strand
ATATTTTAATATTTTGAAAGTTAGGAACTAAATGATACATTTATCAAATTATATTTTATTTGGGTCAAATATTTAAATACTGATAGAGTAATGATAAATATATCAATATTGGGCTCGTTGGATAGCTAGTAATTAATTATGTATAATAGGCTCGAGAAAAAGTCGGTTCAAATAAGTCAGCTCCAAGATATTTCAGTTTGAAGAAGTTGATGAAAAACTAGTTTTGCAATTTAATTGAAACCTTGAATGAAAATGCGCTTTGCTACGTGTAATGTGTATGAAGTGTTTTATTTTGATTTTGAATGGGTAGATACGTGTCGGTTAAATGGTAGATAATGTAGTTTTTGTTTTCAAATGATGTATTTGCTTTGATTTTAGGATATGATAGAGATGACATGTTGATTAGATAGGGAAGAAGTAATTGTTGATTTTATTGTATATTGTGATTAAGACTTTTAATCCCGTAAAAACATGGCAATTGACAATTTTTACGCCTACAATTCATTTTTCCCTTTCAACTCTAAATACCTACTATTTACCCTAAAAAATTAATAAAAAAATATAGATACACATATCCGGTGGTAAAAGCAACACAACCAGAAAATAAAGTTTGGAACGTGATTTTGGACTCTGTTTTTTAGAAACTGCTTTATCTAGCATGGTAGGATGATGTTCAAGTGGTTTATCCAATTTAATTTATTTTTTATATTGATAAATATTATGCTAATGAAAGTTACGATATGATATGTTATGATATGATATGTAATGGTCATCCGGTACCAAAGATATGATATATTTGAGCTCTTATCCATTTCTAAAGATAAGATATGACGGTATGATAGTTTTGACACACGATTTAATATTTTTATTCGGGATTGCACCATTAATTCGTATCCTATTAAGTATTCTCATATATTCACCAATTTTTCCCTATCTCACAGGTTAAAATGAAACGTTGGTTGGCAGGCGATAATGTGCAGTCGTGGTACCAGGATTTATGAAACTCAATAAAAAATAATTCGTTGTAAGAAGGCATTTTTTTTAATTTCAGCAATTTCCTATTTTTATTTTGTAAGGATTTTTATTACAAATTTAAGACAAGTTTTACTCTGTTATAAATTTTAAACTGTGTTATGCTTTATTAGTGGAATTAACATTTTTTTATTTATCTAATAAATGCGATATGCATGTTTTTAATTTTTATTTGGTTATAAGTTTTTATCAATTAAATTGTGCTAGTTAATTTCATATATTTACACTGTTAAAGTTAATAGTTTTGGTAGGGATTTAAACATTAAATTTTGGGTCATTATAATGATAATCTATACTTGCTTAATTCGGTTGCATCTTATAATGAAACACTACATGTGAATTCATAAGGTATTAAACGTAAATAACTAATGAGAATTCCGCTTCATTATGGCACAAACGTTTAGGTTACATTTCTCAAAATAGAATTGAAAAACTTGTGTCAGAAGGAATTCTTGATTTTCTTGATTTTTCTAGCTTAAGTGTTTGTATGAATTGCATTGAGGGGAAAAAAACAAACATAAGGAGATTAGGTGCCAATAGGATATCGGACGTCTTGGAACTAATTCATACGGATATCTGTAGGCCATTCCCTTCGACTTTTTGACACATGATTTAATATTTTTATTCAGGATTGCACCACTAATTCGTGTCATACTGAGTATTCTCATATATTCACCAATTTTTCCCTGTCTCAGAGGTTAGAACGAATCATCGGTTGACGAACGATGAGGTGCAGTTGTGGTACTAGGATTTATGAAACTCAATAAAAAATAATCCGTTGTAACAAGGAATTTTTTCAATTTCAGCAATTTTTTATTTTTATTTCGTAAGGATTTTAATTTAGAAATTTAAGACATGTTTTATTGGGTTATAAATTTTAAATTTTGTTATGCTTTATTAGTGGAATTAACATTTTATTATGTATCTAATAAACGTGATATGCATGTTTTTTAATATTTAATTGGTTATGATTTTTTATCAATTAAATTGTGCCCGTTCATTTCATATATTTACACAATTAAAGTTAATAGTTTTGGTAGCAATTTAAAAATTAAATTTTGGATCATTACAATGATAATCTATACTTGTTTAATTCGGTTGTCTCTTATAATGAAACATTACATGTGAGTTCATAAAGTATTAAACGTAAATTAACTAATGAGAATTCCGCTTCATTATGGCACAAGCGATTAGGTCACATTTCTCAAAATAGAATTGAAAAACTTGTGTTAGAAGGAATTCTTGATTTCCTTGATATTTCGGGTTTAAGCGTTCGTGTAAATTGCATTGTACGGAAACAAACAAATATAAGGAGATTAGATGCCAATAAAACTTAGGACGTCTTGGAACTAATTCATACAGATATCTATGGGTCATTCCCTTCGGTTTCTTGGAATGGTCAACGGTCATTTATTACGTTCATATACGATTATTCCCGTTATGGTTACCTGCATCTCATTTATGAGAAATCCCAATCACTAAATGCGTTCAAGGCTTATAAGGCTGAAGTTAAAAATCAACTCGGCAAAAGAATAAAACACTTCGATCTTACCATGTAGTTAAATACTATAGCAGATATGACTGATGAGGAGAACAAGGTCTAGGGCCTTTTGCTAAATTCCTAAAAGAATGTGAAATCGTCCCACAGTACAAAACGGGTTCTCCTAGCATGAATGATGTTGTTGAAAGACAGAACATAACACTTAAGGACATGGTAAGGAATCTCTCTGGGAGAAGCATTAAAAACTGCAGCTTATATTCTTAATAGAGTTCTGAGCAAAGCAAATGTTAAAACCCTTTATGAGCTTTGGACTGGCAAATAGCCTAGTTTGAAGTATTTACACATTTGGGATTGTCCAGATGAGGCAAGACCTTATTGGCCATCGGAAAGAAACCGGATTTTAGAACTATCAATTACTATTTTATTGGATACTCTGAAAGGTCAAGGGATTACAAATTTTATGACCCACTACCAAATCAATTTCAAAACGAGAAATGCTCGATTCTTGAGGATCTGGAGTTTGTGGGGTTAGATAAGTTAGGGATTTTGTCTTTGAAGAGAAACATATAAACATCACTCCTATTGCAATTGAAAATGATTAAGAACAGAGATAAATTCTTGCTCTGGATCTTATTCAAGAAGCAATTTTGGATCGAGAAAATATTCCAGAACCCCTATAAACAATCAAAATATTGTTACAGAAAAACAAATTCAACAACCCCAAGAACAAATGCTATTAAGAAGATCCACTACAGAAAGGAAAAATGCAATTCCGGATAATTTTATAGTATTTCTTCAAGAATATGAAGATGTAAATAGATTGATGGAAGAATATCCTATCAACTTTCATCAACCAATGCAAATGAATAATTCCTAAAAATAGATTGATGCCATGGATGAGGAAATAAAGTCCATGAAAGACAATGACGTTTGAAAATTTGTCCCATTACCTGAAGGTATGAAACTTATTGGATGCAAATGGATATATAAAATCAAGAGGGATTCGAATGGTAATGCGGAAAGATATAAGACTCGTTTTGTAACAAAGAGCTTTACTTAAAGGGAAGGCATCGATTGCAGCGAAACTTTCTATCCAATTTCAACGAAAAACTCTTTCAAGATTATAATGGCACTTGTAGCACATTTAACCTCGAGCTACATCAAATGGATATAAAGACAATGTTTCTTAATGCTGACATTGATATCCCAAGAATAACTAACCAATATGAGGTGAATTAGTTTTTAAAATTTTGTTTTTCGAAGAATTAATATAAATTCAAGCAAGACTAAATAGATTAATTCAAATAATTAGCACCAATGTAAAAGTGATAAGTAAAAGGGATAGATAATGCAAACAATATAATTTTGGAGGTTTGATCCAAAGCAATGATCTACATCCTCCATTACCAAGCTCTCCGGCACGAGCAAAGTCTTTTTATTATGTTGATTGACTTATGGTGCAATTCAACCCTTTACAACGCTTCATGTGACTTACGAATAAGGAACATCGATTCATATACAATGTTGAGCTTTACGGGACATCAACATGACCCACTATTGAGCTTTCACGAGACCTCAATATGACACATGCGATGAGTTAATACGAGGACCACCGATCCTTATACAATGTTGATCTTTAAGGGAATTCAATATGATCCACACTTTATTAAAGTGATTTTACAATGGAATACTTCTCTTAACAAATAATAAATACGAATTAAGTATTAGGAGAGACTAACACTTCAATGAATAGTAATAAATGATATCTCAAATGTTAGAAGAAAAAACATTGATGAATATGATAATATATGATAATAAAAAATTAGATTCAATCAATCAAAGAGTTTCAATGAAAAGATGAAGAAGAACCAAATACAATATAGGTTTAAAAATCTTCTCAAAATATATCTCTTTTTTAATGAATAATTGTAATAAATTAAGTATTGAGAGAGATATTAGAAACTTTGATGAATATGATGATTTTACAAGTTTGACTCAATCAGTCAAAGTTTTCAATATGAAGAAGTAGAAAAGTTTATGTATTGTAAGTGCAAAAACTTTCATCAAAAACATATCTCTTTTAAGATTGATATAAATAAATTAAGCACAAAGAGAAATGAAAAACTTTAATAAGAGAAATAATTTAAGAAATTTGATTGAACAATCAAATTTTTTGTTATGAATAAATAAATGAAATGATTGTAAAAATGTAAGCTAAAAAATGATTTTTTTACAAATATATTTTGCAAGAAAGCTTTCTTCTAGTTGTTTTTATGAATGCAAAGTGAAGTGGTATTTATAGCAATCAAAACGTCAAAATTTCTGACCAACCGAGCTACCCAACTAGCTATTGTGCGTAAAAAATTAGAACGGTTAAAAAAATGACTGTTGGCAAACCGAACGTCCGCTTTGACTTTGACTTTTTTTTAAATGGAAAAATGCGGGCTTTTGAAGGAGTAAGTAACATTGTAAATACCAAATTGAAATTCTTATCATTTGAAAAATATTTACTTTTTATCCAAGTATTTTTTTGAAATATTCTTTTCATGCATAGAACGGTTTTTGAGCTTTCATCATTCATTTCTAAATATCAAAGTATTATTACTTTTATATTCGAATTAAGAAATCTAGTCTTTTGATCTTATTTCGAAGTTTGTTTCTTAGACTTCTCATCTTGATATGCTTTTTCTTTACATTTATCTTTTAAGCTCTCGTCTCGAATGATTTGACTCAAATGCTTAACTTTCCATTTGATCTTGTTTATAATATGTTGATTTTGGCAATGTTTGATTGATTTTAACATTGAACTATCATCACTCAAAATCAATTGTTAGAAACAATATTAATCTTGTTTGTTATGATCAAAACATTAAGGATGAAATCAATCATTGGTCAAAAATTTCCCCCTTTTTTTATTACGACAAAGTATTGATTTTAACATTGAACTATTATCACTCAAAATCAATTGTTCGAAACAATATTAATCTTTTTTTTATGATCAAAACATTAGGATGAAATCACCATAGATCAACAATTTTTAACTTTTTGATTATGACAAACACGATGATATTGCAAGGTAAGATTGAACAATTAATATCATATTGATAAAAGAATATATATTATTAATTTTGCATGTAATCCATACATTCCCCTTATTTTTTACAAATCAACAGTCATTCATTTTGAAGCATATGTTTATCAGGGCAAGCATTTTGATCATATCCATCTATCATCACATTCTCATCAAGCATATCATTTCATAAGTTTTCCCCCTTTTGTCATAAGCAAAAAGAAATAACATTTAGAATCAAAACACGACCATACGAAATAATAAAAAATTTCTCCCTTTTCAATGCTTTTCAAATCCATCTTACTCAATTCCCCCTTTTAACATATTAAAAAGATAGCACATATGAGATGAGGAGTATGATATATAAGATCAAAACTATAAAGAAAATAGTAATATATTTTCCCTCAATTAAGCACAAGATGCCAAATATATACAAGTTTAAATAAGGTGATAATAATCACGTTTATAATAAAATAATAATCGAAGTATGAGTGATGAAATGACAAAATCATAATCATTTGGGTAAAATTTATATAAATTCCAATTAATTATGCACATAAAATCATTTGAGAACATTTAGTATGAATTCAATTTAGCCACATACTTCAAATTCATCGATAAATCTTAAATCTCTTTGAATATATGAAAGTCTATTAAATGTGAGAGGTTTAGTGAGAATATAAACCAAATGATTTTCCTTATTCACAAATTCCAATACAATAATCCACTTCTAAGTGCCTTTAGAATACCGTAGACGTAATGTCTTAATGCCACTAAGATATCTAAAATTTGTTTTATGGCACTAAAGTGTGATTTTTGAGTATTGAGTTGAAATCTAGCACATAATAACATACTAAACATAATATCAAGTTTACTTGCGATTAAGTAAATGAGAGATCTGATCATACCTTGATATTTTGTTACGTTTTGGAAAGGACCTTAATCATATTTGTCTAGTTTGATTGATGAGCTCATGGGAGTTTATTGATTTCAACTCTTCCATTTCAAACTTATTGAGTATGTCTATGATGTAGTTTGTTTGACTCCCTTACTTAGGTAGAGATTGATCACTTTATACTTCATAAGATTTTTCTTCATCTAGTTGCACTTTGCTTCTTCCTCATGTCGATCTGCAACATCTTTAGAATCTTCCTTGTTTTGATTTTGAATTTTATTTGCTCAAAAGGAATCTACAAACCTATATCATTATCAATACATTTCTCTTGATCAAAAGGATTAGTTTCATCAAATGGTATATGCATGGATTCTTCAACAACCAAAGTTCTTATGTTGAAGACTTGATGAATTTAGCTCGTAGATGAATAACCAAGAAAAATTTCAATATTGGACTTTGAATCAAATATTTCCAAATTTTATTTAGTGTTTAAGATAGAACATTTATAACCAAATAATTTAAAGTAACCGATATTGGGAACTCTATTTTTCAAAAGTTCATATGGAGTTTTTGTTTTCATTCGATTCATAAAATATTCTATTTACAATATAGCAAACAGTGTTAATGGCTCTGGGTAAATATATTGTGATAAACCATTTTCATACTTCAAGGTATTTCTTACAATGTGCGATTCTTCCTTTATACTACACAATTTTATTGAGAAGTTCTAGTGCCCGATAAATTATGTTCATAGCCATAATTTTTTTGCAAAAATCATTAAATGCAATATTTTCAAGCTCTCCACCATGATCACTCCTAATGGTAGTGATAGTGTATTCCTTTTTATTTTGAACATTTTTACAAAAATGTTCAAATGAATTCAAAACTTCACCTTTTAGGTTAAAAAAAAGGGACTCAAATAAATCTAGAAAAATCATCTAAAAAAAGGACTCAAATAAATCTAGAAAAATCATCAATAATGATGGAAGCATAATGTTTACCATTTAAGCTTGTGGTTCTAGATAGTCAAAAAATACATGTGAAGAAGTTAAAGAGATTTTGTAGTTGAACAATGTTGCTTTAATTTGAAATAACTCTTTACTAGTTTTCCATGCATCACAAATTTTATTTTTCTCAAATTTCAAATTTGAGAAACCTTTAACAAAATATTTTTTGGAAATTTTTAAAGTAGATCTATGCTAACATGACTTAATCTTCTATATCATAACCAAGTATCGTATTTTAAACTTGATAAAAAATTTCTCCGCATTCAAACTTAGTGTTTATATCATAATAATCCTTACTTTGGCTTCCCATAAATATCACCTTCTTTTGATAAAGTATCCTCAATAAGGCAGTTGGAAGAATCAAATTTGATATGATAAAATTCATCATAAAATTGACTACAACTAAGTAAATTACGTTTAAAGTTATCTACTAAGAGAACATTTTAAATGAAGGAAGATGAATGATTACCAATAATTTCAATGTCAATTATTTTTCTTTTGGGATTATCTCCAAAAGTATCATGATCATCATCCTTTATTTTGAAACTTGACAATTAAAGCTTGATTTTTGGTCATGTGCTTTGAGCATCCACTATCCAATGTCCATTTGCTCTTTATTTTCTTTGGTACCTACAAAAAATAATTTATTTTTTGGTCTTTGGTACCCATACAACCTTGGGTCCTTGATATTTAGTATTTATGGACTTTGAAATCCATATGTATTTGCTTTCAAAATGAAACCTCCTTTTGATTGAAAAATTGAAATTCACATATTCATTTTTTTTTTTTGCAAAAATTACACGTGACATCTGCAATGGGAGAAATAGAGGTTTTAACAAAGAAAATTTCAATAAACTTCTGTTTTAAAAATAGATTGTATACAATTCCTCCGTTATCAAAAATACATTTTTGTTCATCAAGCATTAAATCAAAATTTTTCTTGTCTTGAGTAAATTTGTTAAGAATTTTAGTCAAATTTAAAATATTTTCTTGTAAAGTGGAATTCTCATTAATTAAAGAATTTAGTCGGCTTTGCTTTTTCAAAATCTTTTTGATTTTTAAAAAGTTTATTTGCCTCATTTTTCAATAAAAAATTCTTCTTTTTAAGGAGCGAATGTTTGAACCAAAGTTTTCAAATTCTTCAAGAATTTCATCATAAAAAGAAGATAATTCATGATATGAACAATTTTCTTTTGAATTTACCTCATTTTCAATAGCCATGAAGCAGATGTTGGCAATTTCCTCTTGACATTTATCTTCTTGATGGTCATCATTGTTACTTTCATCCCATATTGGTTGGAGTGCCTTCGTTTTTACGAATCTATCCTTTTAGTTTTTCTTTTCTTCATTCTTTTGGAATAGACGATTGTTGCAAAAACTTTTTTCATTTCTTAATAAGGAGAACTAGATCATCAACTTCTTCATCATTCATATTTTCGCTTAAAGTGCCTTCATGAACTATAGATTTTAAAGCAATTTGGCACATTTCCTCTTCTCTGCTTTTGATTATTTCCACCTTTGTCTCGGTATTGTTTAGCTCATATGTCATCAATGTTCTATAGAACTCTTCCAAAGGATATGTGTTGATGTATTTGTAGTTTTCTATCAACATTCTCAATGGACTCCATTCTTCGGAGAGCGGCCTAAGCACTTTACTCATAAGGTCACTGTTTGTGAATTTTCGATCAAAATCTTTGAAACGTCAACAATTGATCATTATCTTTCATAAAGAAATTTTCAAAATATTTAACTAAGAGATTTATCTTAGTTTCTAATGCATGCCAAATATCATAAGCAGAATCATATGTACTAATACAATTAAATTCATTTATATCTAAAGTACAATAAAATATATTTTTGGCTCTAGTATTTAAAGATAATTTTTGCTATTCTACTTTATTATATTCCTCTATAGGTTTAGAAATAATTTGATCCGATTTATCATCCTCTTTAATAACATTTTTAGGCACATGGTGACCAAATTCAATAACTTTCCAAATATTATAATATATTGATTGAATAAATATAGTCATTCTAGCTTCCAATAGTTGTAATGAGTATCATCAAAGAAATGAGGACGATGTGTAAAATGTCCCTTAAGATTTGGAAAAATGTGGTTAGCCATTGCTCAAGATTGTAAAATCTTAATTTCAAAATAAGCATCTTGCTCTGATACCAATTGATAGCCCAAGAGGAGGGTGAATTGGTTTTTAAATTTTTTTTCGAACAATTAATCTAAATTGAAGCAAGTAAAGACTAAATAGATTAATTCAAATAATCAGTACGAGCAATGTCTTTTCACTATGTTGATTGACTTATGGCGCAATCAAACCATTTATAATGTTTCTAGCGGCTTACAAACAAGGAGCACCGATTTTTATACAATGTTGAGTTTTACCGGACTTCAACATGACCCACTATTGAGCTTTCATGGGACCTCAATATGACTCACACGGTGACTTACATCAAGGAGCACCGATCCTTATACAATATTGATCTTTAAGGGATTTTAACACGACCCACGCTTTATCAAAGTGATTTTACAATGGAATATCTCTTTTGATAAATAATACAAACAAATTAAGTATTAAGAGAGGCTAACGCTTCAATGAATGGTAATAAACGATAATTCAAGTGTTAGAAGAAAAACTTTGATGAATATGATAATAAAAAATTAGATTCAATCAATCAAAGTGTTTCGATAAGAAGATGAAGAAGAAATAAATGTAATATAGGTTCAAAAATATTCTAAGAATATATCTCACTTTTAATGAATAATTATAATAAATTAAGTATTAAGAGAAAAATGAGAAACGTTGTTGAATATAATGAGTTTACAAGTTTGATTCAATCAACCAGTGTTTTCAATATGAAAAAATAGAAAATTTCACGCAATACAAGTGCAAAGATTTTTTTCAAAAATATATCTATCTTTTAAGATCGATATAAATAAGTTAAGTACAAAGAGAAATGAAAACTTTGATGAAAGAAATGATTTAAGAAGTTTGATTCAAAAATTAAAGTTTTTGTTATGAAGAAATAAATGAAATGAATGTTTAAGCCCAAAGAAGGTTTTTTTACAAATATATTTCACAAGAAAACTCTCTTCTAGTTGTTTTATGAATGCAAAGTGAAGTGTTATTTATAGCAATCAAAACGTCAAAATTTATGACCAATAGGACGACCCAACTGGATGTCCAGATCCTGAGCCGAATGATCCAACTAGCCGTTGTGCGTTAGAAATTAAAAAAGTTTAAAAAATGACTGTTGGCAAATCAAACGTCCGTATGGTCAATCAGACATCAGCTTTGACTTTGACCTTTTTTTTTTTGGGGGGGGAAAAGATGTGGGCTTTTGAAGGAGTACATAACATTGTAAAAAGTTTAAATATCAAATCGAAATTCTTACCATTTGAAAAATAATTATTTTTTATGCAAGTGTTTTTATGAATTAATCTTTTCGTGCATAAAACGATTTTTGAGTTTTTATCATTCATTACTAAATATCAAACTATTAGTACCTTTACATTTGAACTAAGCAGTCTAATCTTTGATCTTGCTTCGAAGTTTACCTCTTAGAGTTTTTGTCTTGATCTTGCTTTTTCTTGACGTTTTGTCTTTTAAACTCTCGTCTCGAATGATTTGACTTGAATGCTTAACTTTCCATTTGATCTTCATTTCAAGTCTAATTTATAATGTGTTGATCTTTGCAATACTTGATTGATTTTAATATTGAACTATCATCACTCAAAATCAATTGTTAGAAACAGTATTAATCTTGTTTGTTATTATCAAAACATTAAGGATAAAATCAACCATAAGTTAACAGACATTGATGAGACGATATATATGGTCAAACTAGAAAATTTTGTGTCAAGAAACTCAAAGAAAATGGTTTGCAAATTAAAGAAATCCATAAATGGGCTTAAGCAGGCATCCCATCAATAGTATCACAAATTTCATTAAATAATCATCCCGTTTGGATTTGAGATGAATGTGGTTGATGATTATGTATACCACATATTCAGTGGGAGTAAGTATATTTTACTGGTATTATATGTCGATGACATAATGCTTACGTGCAAAGATATAGGCTTATTGCACGAAATCAAGAGATTTCTATCAAAGAGTTTTGAGATGAAAAATCTTGATGACATCTTTTGTATTAGGAATTCATATACATCAGGACCGTTCTCGTGATATTCCTAGATTTTCACAAAAGAGCTATATCGATAAGTACTTAAACGATTTGGAATGCATGATTGCAAACCAGGTGATACCACTTTTGCTAAAGAAAACAAGATTAATCTCAATCAATGCCCTAAGAATGACCTTGAAGTAAAGGAGATGCAGAAATTCCCTATGCTTCAGCAATTGGGAGTTTAATGTATGCTCAGGTATGCACACGTCTGGATATAACATTCATTGTTGGAATGTTAGACAAATATTTAAGTAACCCTATGATGGATCATTGGAAGGCAGCCAAGCGGGTTATGCGATATTTACATAGAACAAAAGATTACATACTCACATAAGAAAATCAGACCAATTGGAGATCATAGGTTATACTGATTTTGATTTTGCTGAATGTCAATACAGTAGGAGATCCACATCGGGTTATATCTTCTGCTGGTTAGATGATCTGCATCCTGGAAGAGTGCCAAGCATACACTCATCAACCATGACAACAAAGTTTGTAGCGTGTTATGAGTCATCCATTCAAAAAATATTGCTATGGAATTTTGTCACTAAGCTACGGATTATACATAGAATTAAAAGACCACTTAAGCTATTTTGTGATAATAAGTCAGTACTCTTGTGTTCAAATAACAATAGGAGTTCAACAAAGTTTAAATTTATAGACATCACATTTCTACTTGTTAAAGAAAGAGTTTAGAGTGGTTAAGTTACTATAAAACATATTGGGACAAATGTCAAGATAGCAAATCCATTCACAGAAGGTCTACCACCCAAAAGTCTTTCACGAGCACACAGTTCACACGGGTGTTGTAAATTTTGATAATATGCTAGTTTAGTAAGAGTTTATAATTTTTTATGTTGTTTTTTTGACATATGATTTTTTGTTGTACACATTCATATTTATTTCGGTAATAAAGTATTCAGTTTATTATTATTCTTTTTTTACTCTGATTAAATTTTTTTTTGTTTGATCTTATAAGGTATTAAAGAATAAAGTAGGATCAGTTGTAAACAGGAATATTTGGATCATATTGCACGTAATTTCCATATTACGCATCTACACTTGATCTATGTCATTTGGTTGTGTTAATGTACGTGACCATTGATGGTTCAGTTGTGATACTTGTAGCGAAAATCGATTTGATCCTATATTGATATAATTGATTGACGAGATTGTCTAGAGATGCTTTTGGTCATGATGGCAAAATTTTGACATAGAATTGACAGACCACTTAAACTATTTTGTAACAATAAGTCAGCAGTCTTGTATTCAAATAACAATAAGAGTTCAACAAAGTCTAAATTTACAGATATCAAATTCCTAGTTGTTAAAAAAAAAGTTCAAAGTGGTTAGGTTACTATAGAACATATTNTCAAGACGCTTCTAATCACATTATTATTTGTCGATGATCTCGTATGCCTATGAGATTTATACGAACAAGTTTTTGACGCTGTTATCGGGGCATAAAGTTTTTAAATTGAATTTATTGATTCGTTAATGGATTTAAAATTGTTTTGTTGGCTACCCATCCCAATTATGATCAATTTGGTATTAAGTGTTCTTCTCATGTACTATTCAGTAGTGTATGCATGATTCTAGGGGTGTCCAAAAGTTTCGATCCGAATCGAGCGGTTTTTTATAAGTTGAATACCCGAATGGGTACCCGAATCGAGAACCAATGAGTTTAGGTTGGGTTTCGGGTCTAGACCAAGAACCGAATAAGAACCGAAACTAAATAATTTTTTTCATTTTTTATATTGAATTAATTATTTTTTTTTTTTTTTTTTCCAAACAAATTAGCAAATTAACTAATTCAGTGATTAATGTTTTAACTCTCCACTCAAGACCATGCCTAGCTAGCCCAGCTCAACCTAATTTCTAAGTTCAATTTTTTGATTTAATTTTCTCGTCCTATTATTAATTACATTTGTAGCCCAAGATCTAGGCATTTTTAAGTTTTTATCCTTTCATTGCCAATTTCACACTTTCATTCGATAACCACTGAATCACTTACCACAAATTATTTGATAAATTAAAAACCTACATCTACATGACCAAATCGAAACCGTCGCCTGTTGAGTCCGACTTTCCCTCTCTAATTGCCTATCGAAGCCGCGACCTCCAACCACGACCACTGATCGTTGACCATTAGAATATGTTAAAAAATTAATTATGGTACAGAACTGAACAGAACTGAATCGAATGGAACCAAACCCGAATGGTTCCATAATTATATTTAGACCCGACGGTTCCATTTATTAAATACCCAAAAATTTTGGTTTGGTTCGGTTCGGAAGAGAACCGAACCAAATCGGACCATGTCCAGCCCTTGTTCAGTGAGAGTTTGTAATTTTTGGATTTCTCTTCTAACATATGATTTTTGATTGTGCACATTCAAGTTTATTTCAATTCATTTCAGTAATAAAGTATTCAGTTTATTTTTTATTTTTTTATTCTTATTAAAGTTTTTTTTTTTATCTCATAAGGTATTAAAGAATAAAGTAGGATCAGTTGGAAATACGAATGTTTGGACCATATTGCATGTAATTTCCATGCTACATATTTACACTTGATCTATGTCATTTGATTGTATTCATGTACGTGACCATTGATGATTTAGTTATAATACTTGTAACGAAAACCGCTTTAATCCTATATTAACATAATTGATTAACGAGATTGGTTAAAGATGCTTTTGATTATGATAGCAAAAGTTTTGATAAATTATTTAAGAGGAAATTACACCCAACCCTAGTTTTAGATTTCCATTTTCATAAATCCCGTCCTAAGTTTAACATTTCAAAAATCAGGTTTTAATTAATAATTTAAAAATATTTTTTAATTTTAATTTTTATATCTATATACAATAAAATAATTTCATCCAATCAAACCTTAATCATTTTCAACCAATTCTTCTCCTCCTCTGTCTCTCATCACCGCCGGCAGCCATTCATTTCCTTCTTGTCTGTCTTCTCCACTCTTCTCACTGGCCACTGGAGCTCGTAAGGTCTCCCACCATCCGTCGACACCACGGCGCTCACCATATCTCACTTGTCGAACCTCGAAGCAGCGACGCGGCGGTTCGTTCTCTATCTTCTCTCCGGCGCTCGATCCCTATTAATCTGCCACCTCCGATCGTGAAGTTCCACATGACAACAATCAGCAGCTGTTCCGGTTCGATTTGAGGACTGGTTTCCTCTCTTTGTATCGCGATGTGGCGGACGTTGTTGGCGAATCTGGGGACTGGTTTCACAAGATCTGTAATTTTTTTTTAAGTTTTTGAGTTTGCTATGGCGAATGTTGGTAGCGGATCTGGCGACGATTTTATTGTTGTTCCGTGTTTTGGGGTTTTACACTGATTCTGGATCTGTGATGTCGTGGTTGGTGATTGTGCGGTGTTGGTGATTGTGGATCTGTGGTTTGGTGGTTGGTGGAGGTGGTGGTTTTTGGGTTTTTTTTGTTGGCGGCGATGAGGCGGTTTTGTGGTGGATCCAGCGCTGTGGCGAATCCGGTGGCTATCGCAGTAGTTACGATCTGGCCGTGAATGATTTGGGGTGGTCAGCTGGTGGCGATGGTGGTCACAGAAGTCAGTGGTGGTCGCAATAGTGGTGTTGTTGGTTCTGGCGACAACGGCGTTGATGGTCATGGGGGTGGTCACAAAAGTCATTACTGGTCTTGGGGATGGTCAAAAAAGTCGGTGGTGGTCACACAAAAAATCTAACTGTGACCTGTAATATTTGGATCCGTGATCAATAAAATAATATATGACCTATAAAACTTTTGATTTGTGACCTCGAGATAATTTGTGGCCTACAAAATTCTTGATCTGTGACAGATAAAAATATCGTGACCTATAAAATTTGTGATTTGTATCCGAAGAAAATTTGTGACCTATCGATTTGTGACCAGCAAACAAATTGTGACTTACGAAATTTTTGAAATGTGATCGTAAAATAATTTGTGACATGAAAATTCTAATTTGTGACTGACAATTAATATGTGACTAACTAAATTGTAAATATGTGACCAAATTTCAAAGCGGGAATGGTCATCGGAATAATTGTCGGAATTGAAACGGTCGCAGGAGAAGAGTGGCATTTGGAACGATCGTCGGAATAGTCGCCGGAACAATCACCGGAGAATAGTGGTCCCCGGAATGGTCGCCGAAATAGTAGGGGTGGCGGAGGTGGGTGGATTAATTATATTATATTACAATTAAATATTTAATAATAAATTGATTTAATAATTTATTATTTCATAAATAAAATTTTAAAAACCTGATTTTTGAAAATTGCAACTTGTTTTTGTATTTTTGAAAAAGTGTACAACAAACACCTTAGAAGTGTATTGTTCTCATTATTTAATTTGCGATGTGGGCTAACATATGTAATTAATTGTGTATAAATGTTATCTTAAATTTAAGTCCAAAATTAAAGTGGTCTAATAAATAATTAAGTAATTGGATTTTGGGTATCTAAATAAAGTGTGATCGGATTATATGTGTAGAGATCAGATCCATTATGATTCATATTTGACGATGTGCCGAATACATATGGAAACTATATAGGGTTATAGTCAACAATTCATATATAATTTTCTCATTTTTGTGTCATCCCATTAACACAAGAATTAATAGAGAAAGCATATTGAAGAGGAAGATCCAAAATCTGCAGTCAAAAATTAGGAATTATAATAAAAAATTAAGAAGATTGGAGCAATTAAATTGAAGAACAAGAAATCAAGATTTATAGATCAAAAATTCAAGATTTAAGATTAACTACTTAAGATACAAATCAATGGATCAATGTATGTTCTACATTAATTAATTTTCTTGGTGATTTGACATGGAGATCGTAACAATTCATAATATTTTATAAATTTAAATTTATGAAATTCAACAATTTTATGTACTTGCAAGGAGGGTGTTGAACAACATTTTAGATGATTATGAATCATTGTCAAATGTTAGAACATGTTTTCATGAATAATGCTACCTAACACGAGTAATATTAAGCACCAATTCAGATGGTAGTGAAGACACTTTAATTATCCAATAAATTAAAATGTATCATTAACTTGGGTTAAACTGATTGTACAGGACGGAGGCGCCACTGGTTACCCACCCACCATGGCCCCATGAACTTCATTAAACAAGTAAAGCCCATGGCCGCTTCCTTGACTCGTGCTATATCGAATCAATAGACTCAAGGGAGTCTTAAATGATGTTAAGCACTAGTGGTGTACATGGCATCAAATGAATTCAATATGTAAATAAGAGTTATGTTGAAGAAAATATTTAAATAAATAAATATATTTGTGTAATAATTTGACCTTTTAGATTATAGTCTAACTCGTAGATATGTATACGCTTCTCCCTTAAATTGACACATAACCATCCTAGGCTAGGAGAAGTAGGATATGTGAAATATGGAATAACATGATATATTTTTGACAAATTGAAACGTCTTTTCTTAACAAAAAAAGGAGAAACGGTTCGTATAGCAAATTTGAGCTCTGTATAACGATTGAATTTATAATATGCAGTTGACATTAAATTCTCATGTAACTTAATTATTTAAATATATAATACTAAAAAAAATGAGCATGGTTTATGACAATTTTTGATTAAAAGTTAAGAAAAACATAAACTGCAAGCAATACATGCATGCTGTCTTCATTGTGATCATCAATGGCTTCCGCCATTAACGTCATCGTTTACTACACCAAACTACCTTTACCTACCACGAGATAAAAACTCAGAAAAGCAAATACCAAAACTAAGAAATCTACCCCAGAATTCTGAAATGTATATATACAGTTTGTGTTGGGTTTATTAATTTGTCATGTGAATCTACATATATAACTAATTGTGTATAAGGTTATCTTATAATTGAGTTCAATTAAAGCGATCTAATAAATAATTAAATTGTTGGGGTTATGGCATCTAAATAAAGTGTGGGTCGGATTATATGTGTAGATAGCAGATCCATTAGGGTAGTATTTGACGATGAACCATATACATGTGGAAACTATAAATAAGGTTATGGTCCTCATTTCATATGTAACTCTCATTTTTTGGGTCATCCCATCAACGCAAGAATACAAGAGAAAATATATTGAAGATGAAGATCCAAAACTCACAATCAATGACAGAGATTAAAAAAAAAACAAAAAAAGAAGAATCAAGAAAAAGGATTGAAGGAATTAAATCAAAGAACAAAACAATCAAAATTATAAAAAGAGCAAGAAGCCAAAATCAAAATCAAGAACTCAAGAACCAAAACAAACAATAATTAAGATTCAAGATCCAGTATTAAAAAATTAAAGTACGTTCCACGTTATTTGTTTTCTTGATGATTTACATGGAGAATCTTGGCACTAAAGTAGTTAGGTTTCAAGATTTCAAGTTTCATAAAGTTTCAATAGTTTAGTCCCTCAAAATCCTAAAGCAGCCTAAATGATGGTGGTGGTGGCTGAACTTATGCTCTTTGTCAATCAAACCTTGAACAGATCGAAATTTCTTGACATGGCAAGGAAGAGTAATTGTGCCCTTTTGATCAAATCCATATTCTTCTTCTGCTTCTTTAAGCAACTGCAAGAACAGTGGGTGGTTTAAGTAAATTATGGGAATTACAAATCTCTGCTGCTCTTCTCCTTGCCCAACCATGACAGCCAAACACCCTTTTGGCACATCTCGCGCTTGTTGTTTCTGTCCTCCGTTATGGTCGTGGAGCACGTGGAAGTGTTTGTGAAGAAGACTCTTTTCTCCGCCGCCACCATCCATATCCACAGAAGGAAAGCGTAAACAATCAAGAAATCGCAATCCCTTGCTTTTTGCTGTGTTCAAAGTTTACTGCTGCAGAGGAGAGATGGGTGTAGAGGAGTTACCAGGGAACCTGGAAAGTTGGTTATGGTTTAAGAACCATGACATTAATAAATGCGTAGGAAACTGAATCAAGATAGATTCCCAAATGTTTCCCAACACAGAGAGAGAGAGAGAGATACAGGTTATCTTCGTACTTATATAGAACTATGATAGTCAGATCTATTTTCAAGTATTAGGGTCCGTTTAATTGTTGAGGTGCAAAATAGGTGAAAAGAAAATGTTTTATAGGGAATTGATTTACCTAGAAATTATTTTATTGAGAATTGTAATTAATTGTGTTTGATTGGTATAATTTTTCATGGAAAATGTTGAAAGTTTTGTGACCATTTATATAAATTAAAAGTATTGAACCAAAATTTTCCTTCATATACATTTTAGTTGAAAACAACTTTCATCGCATGCATCGACATTTCTTGAATTAAGTCAAGATAGGCTATCAAAATTATTTAAAGTTTCAAAGATTTTCGATGCGCGTGATGAGTTTGTCTAGAAACCATAAATTGTTCTCATTTCTTTTTCATATATGTAAATGTATTTTTGAACACTTCAAATTAAAGTATCGTGTTGTTGTATTTTTTGAAGAATTGATAATTTAAAAAATATTTTGTTGTTGATTTAGTTAGAAGAATTAAATGGTTCGATGTTACATTAGTGTTAAAGGAGCCACAAGATGAAATAAAGTTCATTATGGTATTTTAGGCACTACTAATATTACTTATTAGTGAAAATATCTTCCGCCATTAACGTCATCGTTTACTACACCAAACTAACTTTACCTACTACAAGATAAAAACTCAGAAAAGCAAATACCAAAACTAAGAAATCTACACCAGAATGCTGAAATTTATATATACAGTTTACGTTAGGTTTATTAATTTGTCATATGGGCGTACATATATAATTAAGATCTTATAGTTGAGTTCAATTAAAGTGATCAAATAAAAAATTAATTTATTGGGCTTATGGCATCTAAATAAAGTGTGGGTCGGATTATATGTGTAGAGAGCAGATCCATTAAATTTGTATTTGACGATGAAGCATATACATATGGAAACTATAAATAGATTTATGGTCCACAATTCATATGCAACCTCTCATTTTTTGGGTCATTCCATCACCGCAAGATTATAAGAGAAAACATATTGAAGAAGAAGATCCAAAATCCACAATCAAGAACAAAGATTGAAAAAAAAAACAAGAATCGAGAAGAATGATTGAATGAATTAAATCAAAGAACAAGATAAAAAATTATACATAGAGCAAGAAACCAAAATCAAGATAAAAAACTCAAGAACCAAAAGATATAATAATTAAGATTCAAGATCCAATATTAAAAAATTATTCCCAAAAAATTAAAATATGTTCCACGTTATCAATTTTATTGATGATTTACATGGAAAATCTTGACAATAAAGTAGTTAGGTTTCAAGTTTTCAAGTTTCATAAAGTTTCAATAGTTTAGTCCCTCAAAATCCTAAAGCAGCCCAAATGACGGTGGTGGTGGCTGGACTTGTGTTCTTTGTCAATCAAACCTTGAACAGATCGACATTTCTCGACATAGCAAGGAAGAATAATTGTGCCCTTTTGATCAAATCCATATTCTTCTTCTGCTTCTTTGAGCAACTGTCGAACAGTGGGTGGTTTAAGTAAATTACGGGAATTACAAATCTCTGCTGCTCCTCTTTGCCCAACCATGACAGCCATACACCCTTTTGGCACATCTCGCTCTTGTTGTTTCTTTCCACCGTTATGGTGGTGGTGGTGGAGCAGGTGGAGGTGTTTATGAAGAAGACTCTTTTCTCCGCCGCTATCATCCATATCCACAGAAGGAAAGCGTAAACAATCAAGAAATCGCAATCCCTTGGTTTTTGCTGTGGTCAAAATTTTACTGCTGCCAGGGAATCTGGAAAGTTGGTTATGGTTTAAGAACTCTGACATTAACAAATGCATAGAAAAATGAATCAAGATAGATTCTCAAATGTTTCCCAGCACACAGAGAGAGAGAGAGAGAGGTTATCTACGTACTTATATAGAACTATGATAGTCAGATCAATTTTCAAGTATTAGTGTATTAAAATATAAGCAAAATTACAAAGATCTCCTCTAAAATTTCTGATATTTTCAAAGATACCCTTTCCCTTTCAAAAATTTCATAAACCTCCCTCTATTTGAAGTTATGAATGACACATATATCTCTTCATCACTTTTATTTTACATTTTAGAATATATAATACTTGTTCTAAAATACTCTTTAAGAATTTTCTTTCATAATAATGTGATACATAAAGTACACTTTTAACACTTCTAATTAAATTAGTAACAAAATATTTCTCAGACAATCAACTCTTAAAAATGTATCAACTTATACCGTAATTTTAGGTATTCAAAATTTCAAATACGCTTAAAGTTATGGCAAATTAGTGAGCATGGTTCATTTCAAGATCTTCAAGCAATGTCTTGTAATAGAATGATGTATGTCACAGTTTATAAAAAATAAAAAGTATTGAAACAAAATTTTCCTTCATATACATTTTAATTGAAAACAACTTTCATCACATGCATCGACATTTCTTGAATTAAGTCAAGATAGGCTATCAAAATTATTTAAAAGTTTCAAGGATTTTCGATGTGCAAGTTTGTCTAGAAACTATAAATTGTTCTCATTTCTTTTCCATATATGTAAATGTATTTTTGAACACTTCAAATTAAAGTATCGTGTCGATGTACTTTCGAAGAATTGATAATTTAAAAAATATTTTGTTTTTTATTTAGTTAGAAGTATTAAATGGTTCGATGTTACATTAGTGTTAATGGAGCCACAAGATGAAATAAAGTTTATTATGGTATTTTAGGCACTACTAATATTAATTATACTAATTAGTGAAAGAAAAGTAATGAGGGGAGATATAAGTTAGGGAATTTGGCGCAAATGGTCCCTAACATATGTTTCCTGGCAGTAACATCCCTAGGCACAACATAGTGTCACAAACTTGATCTTCAAATACTTTTATTTAATTGAGCTATTTGTTTATTAAGTACAAATATTATAGCTCAAAGTGCATTCTTCATATTTATCTTTATTAATGTTTTACTATAGATAATAAAGAACACATATATAGTTTGTTAATAAATTTTATATAGTACATTTACAAATAAGAATACGATGAGATTGGTTGAATGACATAAAACTATATCTGTAATTTTGTCACTTATATTCAGGTTTTTTCACATTATTTAAGCAATTACATACACCTAAAGCTCAATAAATTAACTTTTTCCTATGTTTTCCTTGTGAAAATTTAATTAACACAACTATAATGATATGTTTAATAAGCTAAATCAAATATCATTTGTAGTTTTTTTCAAATGATAGGTACCCAACTATTTTTTTCCGAATTAAAATAAGGGCAATTAGTCTTACGATATAAAAAAAGCACCAATTGTGCCACCAAACAAATAGAATCTCAAGAAACAAACTTTAGGGACCCTTTTCAAACCAAAGGCAAACGTGAGGGACCATTTGCTTCAAATTTCTTATACGTTATTAAAAACTTAAAATAAGGGAGGCTTGCGTAATTCTGCAAAAAAAATTGAGAACGCATTTGAAATTATCAAACATCTTACCGAAGATCCATGTAATTTAACTTCCAACTTTACATGACTATAAAGATAAATCATCATTGTTGTTAATCGGAAAATGGATTTGAGCGATAACTTTAAATCAAAATTCAAACTTACCAACCTTAAAAAAAATTGAATAGAGTAATGGCAAGGAAATGAGTAACAAACACCAAAGGAAAAGAATGTCAAAATAACGCCAAGTAAAATAGATACAAAATCAAGGCAAGAGTTGAACTCCCCACAATAGTGCATACGGATGATGGCAATCAACTCCCCACAATATCAAGGCAAGAGTTGAACTCCTTACAATAGTACCTACGGATGATGGCAACTAACTCCCAAGATACAACAACAATCTTCTTGTATTAACAGCACTCCAAAACACAAGAATCAACTAACCAAAATTATGTTATTGTACTCATTTTGAATGAAATGAAAAAATAGCTTTTCTGCAAAGTTTTGGCTAAGAAAATATAGAATTTTATGTTATGCTATAATTACGTATCATTGAAATTGTGAAATGGATATCTCAAGGGTTTTTTTTATAGAGGAAGAGAGGTTGTGAGTGAAATGCTGCACTCCAAAACTCAGCAATTTTTGCTATGGGTCGCAACTTTTGCTGTAGCTAACCAGTCACCCTTGCGTCGCTCGAGCGTCAAAAATAGAGACTGTCGCTCGCCTGTCACTCGAGTGATAGCCTTACCGCTCAAGGTCTAGGTGAGCAGCATAGTCAAATAAATACACGGTCAGTTTCTTCTTTTTTTCCTTCCAACTTCAGACCGTAATTTCTCATTCAACCGAAATTGGTTTGGAAATTCCCCATAAACCGCGACGATCTACTCGAGGAGTAGAACAAGTTAGTCTATTTGTTTTCATAATTTGACTATCGGATTAAGTTCGAATATTTGGTCAAAATTGACATGAAAGTCACTTTTTCATATTTATACTTGACAAATTTCATCAATTTCCCACATGAATTTAAATTCTACAATATGCAATCCATAATGCAAATGATATGCAGACTCTAACAAATGATTACATACGATAAGCTATAGTATCAGGATAGGTGGCTTGTAATTTTGAACCATTTTTAGTTGAATACAATCGAATTTACTAAACTAATTGGTGAATGCGATATCTTGAACCATTCAGTCGTTCATGTAAATCAAAACAATTGTACCAACAACCATAACTCATCTGATCACTTTGGTTCTCATGGACACATTTTGGCCTTAAATAACTCTTGGTTTTATAAATGCTTTAAGAGAGTTTAAGCCTTAAATTCTCGTAGAAGCGGCCCCACTTCATACTTAAGGCCAAAATGTGTCCATGAGTCTCCTATAGTATTGTATCATACATTTATTGTCTACTTCCAAGATATATGAATCATTAAAAGTATACACTTACCCTTATACATTTGTTATTCTAGCACTTTGGGTTTGTATGAATGGGAATAAGTGCTTTACACTAAATCTTTTATAACTTAGTTGTCCCATTAAACCAAGATCTTATGATCTCCAATCTACAAGATTAGGTTTCTGCTATAGTGATTCCATTAGATAGGCTTTAGGCTCATTCCTCTGGAAAGATGGTATACTTAATCTCTAATTAGTCATTTCGTCAAATGATCAGCTATGTTTTCCTTTGATTTAACATAGTTAATTGAAATTATACCATTCTGTATCAATTGTTTAATGGTATTATGTCTCCGAAGAATAGGTGGAGATTTACCATTATACATACTATTTTGTGCCCTTCTGATTGCCGATTGATTTCACAATTTATATTAAACGCAGGTACCAGTTTTTCCCAACATAGAGTATCCTCGAGAAAATTACGAAGTCATTCTGCTTCTTCTCCGGTTTTATCTAAGGCAATAAATTCAGATTTCATTGTGAATCAAACTATAAAATTTTGCTTAAATGATTTTCAGGACTCAGCTCCGCTTCTAATGATAAACACATAACTACTTGTAAACTTTGAATCATTTGTTTCAGATATCTAATGTTTATCGGTATATCCTTCTAACACTGCTGGATATTTTGAGTAATGTAATCCATAATTAACCGTTTGTCTTAAGTATTTAAGTATTCGGGGTAATGTCTTCCAATGGTCATTATTTGAATTACTTGTAAATATACTCAACTCGTTGACTGTATATGCTATATCAGAACGCGTGCAATTGGTAATGTACATCAAGTTGCCTATAACGCGTGAATATTCTAATTGAGATATGAGATCACTAGTATTTTTGGCTAAGTGAAAATTTAAGTCTTGTGGTGTTTTAACTGGTTTATCATCATACGTCTTAAACTTTTTAAGTATAGTATCAATGTAAAGTGATTGAGACAATGACAAACCATCAAGTGTTTTAGAGATTTTAATCCCTAATATCATGTCAACTACTCTCATATCTTTCATGTCAAAATATTTTATCAACATTTTCTTAGTTGAGATAATAATATTCGAATTATTTCACATAATTAGCATATCATCAACATATAAAAATACGATCACGTATCCATTAGGTGTGACTTTGATGTAGATACATTTATCACATTCATTAATTTTAAAATCATTTTACAATATAATTTTGTCAAAAATTTTCATGCCATTGTTTCGGTGTTTGTTTTTATTCATACAACGATTTTACAAGCTTACACACCTTCTTCTCATTTCTCAAAGCAACAAAACCTTCAGATTGTTCCATATATATTTTTTCTTCTAATTTCCATTTAGAAATGTAGTCTTAACATCCATTTAATATATTTTAAGATTATTCAATGTAGCAATTGCAATCAAAACACGTCTAGACGTGATCTTTGTAAAAGATGAGTAGGTATCGAAGAAATTTAGTCCTTCTTTTTGCTTACACCATTTGGCTACTAGTCTAGCCTTATACTTATTTATTGATCCATCTGACTTCAATTTCTTTTTGAAAATCCACTGCAGTCTAAAGCTTTGTTTCCCAAAGAAAGTTCAACAAATTTCCAAGTGTGGTTATTCATGATAGATTCAATTTCATTATTAACTGCTTCTTTTCAGAAATGAGTTTTGGGAGTGGACATTGCTTTGTTAAACGTTCTTGGATCATTTTCTAGTAGATATGTTAAAAATCTGAACGAAAGGTTTTATGAATCTTTTGCCTTTTACTGCACCTTGGTTCTTCATATATTTGATTATTACTATCTTCTTGATAGTTTTCATTTGTAGCATCGTAAGTTCGTTTGTGTGAGCTTACTTCTTTATCTTTACAAGAAAAGATATTTTCAAAGAAAGCAACATTCCTTGATTCAATGATAGTACCTACATGTACATCAAATATTTCAGATTTATGAACTAGATTGTTTGCATATCCGATAAAGACACAATCAATTGTCTTAGGTCCAAGTGACATTTTATTAAGGATATGATTTGCCGAAAGTATTTATTCGTTTACCAAGTCGATTTTCAACTTCAGTTTTATAGTGCTCAAAACTTCCAAAACTTCATCTTTACCTTTCAACAAGTATACATAGCAGTATCTTGTACAATCATCTATGTACATAATGAAATATTTTTTTACCATATTCCATTTAAACATACTTTAAATAACATATGTTGGTGTGAATAAGTTCCAAATGTGTTGTGCTTCATTCAACCGAATGAAACGATGCTTTGTCTAACTTAGCCTCTACACAAATATCACATTTTCCATTTGTATTAAAAACAGACTAGGTAGTAAGTTTAAATTCATTAATTTGCGTATAAAATTAAAGTTAAACGTCCCAATCTATGATGTCATAAATTAGACTATTCAAGAATATAAGAAATTTTATTCCTTGAGTTGTTCGGTATAATCGTAAGGACATTTATCTTGACTAGTTCATCTTTTACATAGCATTTGCCTATGTACATATTATTTTTAGTAAGTATAAATTTATCTGATACAAAGACTAAATTAAAATCATTCTTGCTTTACAAAAAACCCAACGCTAAGTTCATGTGAATATCTGACACATGAAGAATATTGTTAAGGCTAAGTTCCTTATCCAATGTCATCTTCAAAATTAATTTGCCTTGTCCTTGAACATGTGAACTTGAGGTTTTGTTTTTATGAACAACTTCTCAACATCAGTTGTAGTGTAGGATGAGAACATTCCTTTGTCAGCACAAATATGACAGGTATCACTCGTATCCATCCACAATTCCATGGAATTTACAACATTGTTGCATTCTAAAATAACAGTCGACAAATTTATTTTTGATATATCATTAGATATTACATGAGATTCGATGATATTCACTTGGGCTTGCTTCTTAGGTTTACGACAATCAACAAAGCGATGTCCAGCATTTCCACAATTATAGTAATAGCCTTTAAACTTCTTTACATTCTTCTTAGATGGTTCGACATAATGCTTTCTTTTCTTGCTCTTATTATTTGATTCCACCACATTAGTCTTAGCTTGTGGCATATGACTCCCAATACGCTTGTCCAAATTTCAATTATCTTCTTCAATTCTTAACCGGACAATAAGTTTTTCAATATTCATCTCCTTGCGCATATTCTTGAGATGGTTCTTGAAGTCATTCCACATGGTGGAAGTTTCTCGATAATTGCAGCCACTCAACATGATTAACTTAGAGACATACTATTGGCGTAAACGTCATGAAAAATAACCTGGAATTCTTGTATTTGACTGATGATCGTCTTTGAATCTACCATTTTGTAGTCTGAGAATTTTTCTACAATGAACTTCTTGGTTCCACATCTTCAATCTTGTATTTCTTCTCCAAGGATTCCCATAATTCCTTTGCAAATTTCATGAAACTATACACATTGTATAATGTGTTGTCCAAACCATTGAGTATGTAGTTTTTGCATAAGAATTCTAAGAGTTTCCAAGCATCCAATGATATCAATGATGCCCTATTATTTTCCCTTTCTTACACGTTTGGAGCATCTTCCTTCAAGAATTTTGTCAAGTTTAGGGTTGTAAGATAGAATAATATTTTCTTGTTGCCATTTATTGAAATCAACCCCACATAACTTTTCCGGTCTCTCTCCATGTAAAACTGAGTTTTTATGAACGGTGGGAGGGGTAACCGCAATCGGAGGAATCACAATAGTAGGAACCAAGCTAGGTAAAACTCCTTCCGAAGTTCCCATACTAAGTATCGTTCGAATAGGTATCGATATTGTTAACTGTATTCAAGATTTAAGAAGGAGTAGAAGAATTTAAACCGGAACGGAATCAATTTAATCAAGTAAAAATAAAATATAAAGTTATCACTCGATAACAAAAAAAAAAATTAACTTAAGAATGTTGATCAAAAAATGGATTTGAGTGATGATTTTAAACCAAAAATCAAACTTACCAACCTTACCAAAAATTGAACAGAGTAACGGCAAGAAAATGAGTAATAAACACCAAAGAAAAATAATGATAAAATAATGCCAAGTGAAATGGATGCAAAATCAACTCAAGAATTGAATTCTTTGTCTTTAAGTCGAATTTACAATGCAATGATGCATACAGATAATGGCAATCAACCCTCAAGATACAACGACAATCTTCTTGTGTTAGTAGCACTCCAAAACACAAGAATCAACGAACCAAAATTAATTATTGTACTCCTTTTGAACGAAATGGAAAAATAGCTTTTATGTAAAGTTTTGGCTAAGAAAATATAGAATTTTATGTTATACTATGATTACATATCATTGGGATGATAAAATGGACTCTAAAAGGTTTCAGTTATAGAGGAGGAAAGGTTGTTAATGAAGTACGGTGTCCCAAAACTCAGCAACATTTGTCAAGGTTCGCAACTTTTGTTGTCCCTAACCTATCACCCTTGAATCACTCGAGCATCAGAAACTCTGTCCCTCGCCCATCGCTTGAGCGACAACCTCACCACTCGAGCGCTAGGCGAGTGGTGGAGTTAGATAAATACCCGGCCAGTTTCCTCCATTTTTCTTTCCAAATTGAGACCTTAATTTCTCATTCGCCCAAAATTGGTTTGGAGATTCCAAATATACCACGACGATCTACTCGATAAGGAGAACAAATTATTCTATTTATTTTTCATAGTTTAACTATCGGATCAAGTCCGAATATTTGGTCAAAATTGACACGAGTGTCACTTTTCCATATTTATACTTAACCAACTCCAACAATTGTCACGTGCTGATGCTAAGTACCACAGCTTTACTCAATTATATTAAGGTGGGTACATCTATAAAGGTTATTTGTAGAATAATATTATTCAACATCAGTAACTTTTAACAATAATTTAGGTAACAGAATTTGATTGGTTCTATTTAAGCATTGTGTCCTTGCATTTAATTGAGGTCCGTTTGTTTCGGATTAAAATCAAATTTTAATATAAGTTGAAGTAAAACAATCAATATTAACCACATCTTGAATGGGTCTCATAGCTTTTCAACCACATATTTCAAAAATTTCTATCACAATCTACTAAATATCTAATTTTAATCCCCCACCAAACACCCACTGAATTTATAATTAATCTCACAATGATATACTAGTGTTAAATAATATTATTCTTTATTTGGTAATAACATGTCTAAACCAATTATGACTTGTTGAGCAGAATATAGTGTATAGTTATTACTGCAAAGGTGACAAGTGTGAGTGAGATAAGGGAGGTAGCTTTCCATTTCTATCCGACCACAAGATAATATAGCGGATGATTTTGAATATATACATGGAGTCTAGGATGAATAATAGATTTTTCAAATTTGAAATAAAATAATAAATTTCCTTCAAGTATTGAGTCTGAATTATGATTAGGAGACAGAATTTCTACACTCATACATTGCTGAAGAGTACGAACAAGGCGAATTGAGCACTTTTTTTTTTTTAATCTATGATTCTTTGTGAGTATATTGCTTACAGTCTTTATTGTTTAGATGAATAAAACACAACGAGTAGCTTTTCTAGAAAAAAAAAATTGGCAATAAAGAAAAGAAAAAATACAAATTATTACGTTGTTTGAATGTCTAGATGGTATATTAAATATTAATATAATTAAAATAGTAATGAACTTGAAATAAAAGGCAAGTAATAATTAATTTAAAAAAAGTAAAGTTGAGGAAATATCGTGGAAACTTGTGTGTTACATTTTTACCCACTTGACGAATGAAAAGTCATTACAATACAACACACTGTCCTAGAAAATGATGATCAATTGCATGAGATCATTGTGGATGATTTTTCTTTAACATATCATGTAGATGTCTTATAATGGGAGCCAATTGTTTGAGAAAATCAGCAATGAAACAAATTCCAAATTCACAACTCTTGAATTGGACAGAATGGTTGCATTTGAGGAAGGAATTCAGGATAAACTTGCTTGAGATTGTGGTCAGACAAAATTCACTTCTTCAGAAAATTGATGGAAGCCAATAAAGGATTGATGACAAATCTTCTCCTACTAGGTGAAGAAGACCAAAGAAAAGCAGACAACGAAAATTGCAGAAAATTATTTTATGGAATTTTATTCGATGAAATTTGATTATTCAATAAAAATGAAATAATTTTATATTAATATATTAAAATTCACACACACATAAATCTTAAAGCTGATAAAATCTTACAATATTTTTTTTCAGAAGTAAAATAGAAATAAATAATAAATTGAGTTCAAAATATAGAAAACATAAATAAAAATTATTGATGTGGATTGAAAATATTTTTATTTGTTTCCATTTAAATATTTTATAGAATTTTTATGCAAATAATCGTAAAGATCTTAAATTATTTTTTTATAATTTTATTTTTTCAGAATTTTTGTTTTATATATATATTTTTTAAATTTTATATTTTTAGAACTTTAATTTTTTAGAATTTATTTTTCAATTTAAAAAAAAAAAAGTTGTAAATTTTATTTATTAGACTTTTATATGTATATTTTTAAAATTTTAATTTATAAAATTCTATTTAAACACTTATTTCCCGTATTTTGAGTGTTTTCAGAATTTAAAGTGAAAACACTCAAAACGACACAAATGTGTTTTGAGTTTTATTTTATAAGCTCTTGTTTGATCCCCATTATTTTGTATTATAATTTTTTGAACAGTGTCTTTTTGAAGAATAGATAGTTGAAAAAGAAAGAAAATTTTTGAATTTACTTGTGATATTATTTTATTGGATAAGGTGTGGTTGAAAAGAAATGAGAGAAATATATTATAATTTTAATGGGGGCCAAACATGGATATTTAACCTTATTTTCGAAAATGCATTTTTAGATATATTAGACCAAACACGTCTTTGATATTTTGCAAAATTGAAAATTGAAAACAATAAATCATATTGCACCCTTAATATTTAGTGAGTTAGATTTTGAAGGTGATTAAAGATAAGCATGGACATGATTCAAGTTGGTTTAGTTTTGAGTCCAACCCATAATCGAAACCGATTTAGTCGGTTTCGATAAATTCCAACCCAACCCGACCCAATCCAATCATTGAAATTGAACCAAACCAAACCAAATTGGTTTGGATCGGTTTGGTTAATCGATTTGGACATTGGTGCAAATTAAAAAAGATTACATATCTATTTTAAGTTAAAAAAATTTGTCTTTCTATACATACATACATATTATTTTTTTAGTTTTGCTTGCGTATCAATAATATATATAATATGAATGGTAGTAGGTTAGATAGTTACCAACAAACAATTATACCTAAAATAAAATGCAATGATACAATTCAAATTTGGAATTTATAATAAACATTTCTTATTGCTTTCTTTTCTTTCGAAATTTGGAGTTTTGGTAGAAAAGACGTAGATGGTAAATAAATTATTTAATAAAGAATTATTTTTTTTTATTTTTTTTTTTATTTTTTTAAAAGTTTAAGAGGATGAATTTTAAAATAAAAAAAATAAAAAAAATGTATTTGCGAGTTGAATCGGTTGATTGACGGTAAACAGCAATCAACCTAACCCGACTTTATAATGGTTAAAATTAAGTGAACTAAACCGATTTTTTGGTTCAAACCAACCCAAACCGACCCGATTCGGTTTGGTTCGGCCAGTTTAATCAGTTTTTCGATTTTTTTGCCCACCTCTGATTAAAGAAGATAGCTTTTATTTTCATCTGCCTTTTTATATATCTATATCACTCTAAATTCATCCTATTAAAATTTGGGTAATTATTTTACGACTACAAATTTTATTAAATGCACCACGATTTTTAGTATTTTTCTTATTCACTTAAAATAGTCTTAAGTGAAATTACAAAATTAGAGTTTAATATACTTTTTAATAAAATAAATTATTGTTCTACCACAAACATAAATCTAATTTTTCTTTCTTTTCTTATTCTCTTTTATATGTATGTGTTACTAAAAGGATGTGGAAACAGAAACGGGAAAGAGTTACAAGAACAAGAAGATTGCCCTTTATATTAGCTCATTCACATGCGCATACCCTCCCAGCACTCCATCCACCGTTACCTCCACACCCCACCGTATGCACAAATATACACACGATAAACATAAAAGCAGATGCAGCAGGAAAAAAAATTCTATATATGGACAAATACACGTTTGGCAAAAAAAAAATTAAGAAAAATAGGGTTTTTTTGAAGAAACAATTAAGAAAAAATTAAGAAAATTAGTTTTGGAAACTCCTCCTCCTCCTCCTCCTCCTCCTCCTCCTCCCCCTTCTTTGAAGAAACAATTAAGAAAAAATTAGTTTCGAAAACTCTTTTCTTCATGATGAAAATTTCCAAAATGAGTTGAAAGGATAACAAAAATGAGGTGTAATATTGAGATGATGAGTACACCACAACACTATTTTTTCGTTTTTTGGTTTTATTGAATTAAAATATAATAGTAAATTTGATGTGGTATATTTATTAAAAATATATTTTAATTGTGGTGTAATTATAATATGGTACAATTACCCTTAAATTTTTAAATTCTTTTTAAAGTATCATATTCATTCACGTTTATCCAACATTACCTTATTAAATCTATTCATTTAAACATTATATATCCACGTTAGTTTTATATATTCATCACACTCTAAATCATCCCTATTATAATTTTAAAACTTTAAAAAGTATTATATTTATCCCTAATATTTCAACCTTGTTTTAATCACTAGAATATCCCAATTAAAAATGTTAGGTTTTTAATTATGTAATTGGCAATTCTGTAAACAAAAGGTATTTAATTGTAATTGCTGTAAAAAGTCAAGGAGTAATATACAATTATATAAAAATAGGTTTTTAGGTCTAGGGTTTGAATATGGCAAAACAAGGAAAATACGGCGCGAATTTTCTTTAAACCGTCGCCATGGATTGGCTCGAGCGTCAAAAACAGAACCTTCGTTGCTAGACTGTCACCCTACTTTAGCTCGAGCGACAGCATGTCATTCGACTGTCGCGAAGCTCTCGCTCGAGTGACAGTGTTGTTCGGAAAATTTTTATTTCGCACTTTAAAGGCTTTTTCCCTGACTCATTACTTTTCTAACCTACCTATTAATACCAAAACACATCTGAATGTGAAAAATAAGGTTGATCATTGAGAGAGATTCATTAGAGAGGATTCCTACATATTCCTACTTTCAACCTTCATGTTGTGAGTTTGTTTTGGTAAGAAAAATATCAATTTCGCAATCCAAATACCAAACTGTTCTTTCCACCACATCTGTCAGGGTTGCTGCAGATCGAGGGAAGTTGACTAGAGTTTCAGTCGTAGAAGAACGCGGTGTTCTTCGTGGATCCACAAGAGATAAACGATTTCACAAAGTTAGGAGTTGTTGCAGTAGAGCACAATTCAGGAGAGCTATGGAAACTGCGGCTGGGAGTGGTGTAGGAGCACAGAATCCAGGAGAGCTGTTGAAATTGCAGTCAGGAGATCAAATAGTACATGTCATCGTCTAGGCTGATAGACTATAAGTTACAAATCGTTTATAGTGGATTGTTAACTGGCAAAGTGCCTGACGTTTTTACCCGTTGGGGTTTCTCCGTGATCAAGAAAGCAATCAGGCCACTTTAGCTAAAATATACAACGAAGTCTATAATGATAAATCTTGACATATGAGTTTAAGATATGATTATGTGAGGAAATTAATCAAAGATGGAATAATTTCACTTACTTATGTGAAGTCAAATGAGAATTTGGTATATCCATTTACTGAACAGCTCACAAGAGAATTAGTGCAGACAACAACTAGTAGGATGAGGTTAAAACTCCAATAATTAAATCAACGAATGATGGAAACCTCACCTGACTATACTAACAGGTATACTTCAGATTTAAAGGATAACAGCAAATCATTTGATAAATGGATAGATTCAGCACTCAATTATTTTTTTAAACCCTATCATAGGTTATAAGTGTCGATTGTTACGAATAGGAGAGTTGAGTTTCAACAACTCAATAAAGTTCAGATAGTAGATCAAGTATCTCTCAAAAGTGATAAAGATATTGTAAGAACTTTACCTATATAAATTTCAATCCCAACTTTTTAAAATAACCCCAAAAGTAAGAGTACCTAAGTACTCCATATTTTGGTATCACCAATTGTTCTTGTTAGGGTTGGACAAAATTTTCGGATCAAACCGAATCGAACAGAACAGAATCGAGCGATTCTTCTTAAATTAAATACCCAAATGGATACCTAAATCGAGAACCGACGAATTTGGTTCAATTCTCGGTTCTAGACCAAGAATCGAAGAAACGAATAAGAACCGAATCTTCCTAATTGTTTTAGTTTTCTATCTTAAATAAGTCAAATTATTTTATTTTTTTTCTAAATGAATTCGCTGACTAATTAATTTAGCTTAAACCTAAAATATGATTTTACTATTTTTTATTTTCAACCAAGCCAAACTTATCAAATTGACCTAAATTTTACCCAAATTTCTTATTATACTCGTATTTGCCATTCTATTATTGTGAATTCGCTATCTCCCTCTTCTTGTGATTTTAAAAGTCAAATATATGAAGAATTCAACAAAGAAATGTGCAAAAGATATCACCAGATTGGACTACGTAATTTTGTAAGAGTTGAATTAATGTATCTTTGGTGTAAATATAAAAAAAATTAATTATTATACGAAACCCGAGAACTGAACCGAATGGATCCGAACCCGAACGGTTCCATAATCAAATTTGAACTTGATGGTTCCACTTACTAAATATTCGAAAATTCCGATTTGATTCGATTTTAAGGATAACCGAATCGATCGGATTATGTCCACCCCTAGTCCTTGTTACCTTTTAAGAAGCCAAGGCTTTAACCTCAGAACCGAATCGAATCGGACCATGTCCAACTCTAATCCTTGTTACCTTTTAAGAAGCCAAGGCTTTAGCATTCAGTCTTTTAAAAGGATTTTCACTCTCTGACTAGGGGTGACAATGGGATGAGTATGAGATGGGTTGGCTATTCCCACCCTCGTCATATAGAGTTTTTTTATTACCTTACCCTATCCACATACCTGTTTAAAACGAGATGGGGCGGGATAGAGGCTAGGGGGGCAGGTCCCTTGCCCCATTTATCGCCCCATTTTTTAATTATTATTTATTTATTTTTTTTACCAATTTTAAACAAATTATATATTCTTTAAAAATATGATAAATCTATTATTTTGTTTGATAAAAATACTTAACTTTAAAATTAACTTTAAACGGAATGGATAGCGGGACGGGAAATATGATTCCCGTACCCGCCTCGTACCTATTTTGGAGCATTGACTCTCACCCCGTTCCCGCATAATTTACCCGATTAGGCGGGTAATCCCCGCCCCACTCGGTCAAAGCTTTGAGTTTCTTTTTTCTTATTTCTTGGGCAGTTTCCACACCCAAATTGGATCCAAAATTCTTCGAAAAATTATGTCCTTCAGCATCAATCCCACTGCTCCATAAAATTATTTTCTTTCTATATTACATCAATTACTTGACTATTCTTTATTGACAAAATAAATGAAAAATGACTTTTTGTGACAGAATCTCACTATTAAAAGTGACTTCTTTTTTTTTGTAAACATCAAGTACGAGCCACGGGTCAAAGTAAGAATAATATACGTGTTCGATGAGCAATGAATTTGTTCATTATGATTTTGAAAGTCTAAATTACTCTATTAACAACGGAAATTGTCCCAAAAAAAAAAAAATTAAGCTAACATATAGGTTAAACACGATTAAAAATAAAGGTAATAATTATTAGAATATTAAATAAGTTAAAAATAAATAAATTTTGAAAAGAAGACATTAAAAATATGTAAACAGTTGTCTTCCCCAATATTCATATAGGATAAAGTAGAGCGTAGTATAATGTATAAGGTGTTTTTAAATTATATCTAAAATCCAATAGTCTCTGAAATAATCATCAATTAAAAAATAAAATAAAGATAATGATCTTAACAATCATCATGTTCCTCACTAATCACTATAAAGTTAGTAATGGTTCACTATTGATAGTAAATTTACTATCCACTCTTATTTCCAACATGCACATATTGAGTTCAAGCAAGAAGTTCAAAAGTCTTAACTTAGGCCCAAAAATTTCAAATTGGATGACTAATTTTTAATTCGTTTTAATTTGGATATTGAACTTCAATTTAGTTTCAAAATTTCTTCAAACCTTCTTCCAAATTGGAAAAAAAAAAAATTCAATTAGCAACCAAACCAGAAAAGATCTTCCACCTAATCGCTGTGCGGCATGTCGTTTTTTCCATTACACCATATTATAAAAGTGCTAATTAAAAAAGCACATACTTTAAAATTCTAATCTAATGATATTGCAATAATCCTTATTCACTATTTCAATTTTTAGATGCTACCTAACGATTATGTGGAATGTCCATAATTACTGTCAATTAAGATTTCGCTGACAATTCGCTAACCGCAGGTCTGCACATTAAGAGCATGTTTGGTAGAATTTAAAATCCAATTAAAATTGAAAATATAGCTGTTATTGGGTCTCACTCGTCTAATAAAAGTCAACAATAACGGCTATTTTTTCAATTTTAATTTGATTTTAATCTCTACCGAACACGCCCTAAATTTACCATAATATTATTGACTGGTGCATCTCAATTTTATTGAACAATATAAGAGTAACTCCACTATCATATAAGTACTACTCATAGCATTAATCAACATTAATGCCGCTCGTTAAAAAGTGGAGATGAATAACCCGTTTGATAGGGAAAGTAAACAATTTATTTTAACAAAATAGTTCATGAGTTTCACAACTTTTTAAACACATATTTTATCAAATCTTTTTAAAAATCTGACTTTCATCTTCATTAAATTGGGCCATAGATTCTCCATATGCACCATCCACTTGTTCATTTGTAAAGGAAATCTCACGAAAGAAAAACATGCTCTTACATCACATCCAAATTTGAATATAGGCCCATGTTACAGCAAATCCTAGATTGACATACAGTAGGTTATAGCACAGGTGTCTAAAAAAGTGGACCCCACAAGATGTTTTGACTCTCTACGTGTCCAATACAGCGTGTACAAGCTTCCAAAGCAGCACCATTTCTTGATTTAAAGGGACAGGTTACCACTTCGGATGGGTGGCGCAATTTCATTGGATAACTGGTGACAGATGTTGGATAATTTGTTTCCTTGGATATTTTATTGACTACTTTGAATTCCTTAGCCTTTCTTGATTTCAGAATAAAATATCTCAGAGGTCTAGATGTTAACACGTTAGTACTGACCCACCTTCAGGGTGCAAACGGCTCAAGCCGTGTTGCTTGCTGGCTAACATTAGTTTTCACTTTCGTCACGTTTCCATTTTCATTAGCCTGGACAACTATTTTTTTCGAATTCTTTTTCCTACACAATCATTTTCAATCACATTTTTACACAATAAAATATTCTATATGTAAATCGATTTTTTTTTCTACTTTTATCCACACATTCTCCTAAACATTATTATTCGAAACTCTATTTTCCGAAAAAAGAAAAGGATTGTCAAACATGGACTTAGTAAGATATGATTTTTAAACGTTTCTTGGATGGAAGGTTAAAGATAAAAATCAATGTAAAAAATTAGGAACATAAATATTATAAAAATAGCGAACTGAAGATCCTAGTGCAATAAATAAAAACTGCAGTAATAATATGAAAAATACTTGTTGTACATCTCTATTTACATAATCTTTTACAGATTGGTGATGTATTAACAAGAGAGTGAGGATTTTTCTTTTTTTATTTAATTGATGAAATTTTGACCAAATCAAATTTTGTCACATCATCATTGATAAATAAATAATTAAACTGTGATGTACATGTAGTACAACCGTAATAATATAGTTAACCAAAGCATTAATGAACCAAAAAAAAAATCGTAATTTTAAGTTCTTGTGAGATTGTGATAAATTTTAGAACTAGATGATGATAAATGATTTTATAATACAAATAGCACTTATTTGATTCTCATTATTTTCAAAATAAAATTTCTCTTTTTTTGAATCACACATTTTTTAATAAAATATAATTTTACGCAAATCCAAAATTTTTCTTTATTTTAATCATACATTCTCCATCGATCCAATATTCTAAAATGCGTTCTTAATTAAAAATAGGGCTCAAACAGGCGCTAACAAATGTATATAAATGGGGGCAATTTCAGTAGTAATTGGATATAAACAATGATTATATCATAACTATTCACAATCGGTCCATTCGTTGCATATCCATGATAAATAGTAAAGACGTAAATGACAAACTGCCTTAAAGTCATTTATACAACAATAGTTGAGCCATGATCTTTAGAGTGTGTTTGATCCACATTATTTTGGAATAATGTATTTTTGAATAGTAGATTGAAAAAGAAGGAAAAGTTATTGATGTGATGGAAAATATTATTTTATTGAAAAATGTATAGTTAAAAATGAGTAGAAAAATGAGAATGAAAATTTTAATGTGTACCAAACACGAGCTTAGTTCTCGTTTCTCCCGTGTTTCATTGAAAAGGTGAATTTCAACCATGGACTTCAGTTTGCATCGTTCAGAGTACAATTATTAGTAGTATTTGTACTAATGATGTTGATATATTACTAACTTTATATCCCTAAGGCCTAAGGCCTAAACATTCAACTAACCTCAATACATCCATACATAGGAGAAGTGGAAAACCAACCACCAACTAGAAAAATCGTTCTTGGCGTACAATGTTGGATTTAAGTTCTGTTTGTTCCACATTTTTCTCAAAATTTATTTTTTTAAAATTCATTTTCAACCACACATTTTTTAATAAAATAATATTACACGCAAATTTAAAAAATTTTCATTTTTTTTAATTATATATTTTCCATCATATCACAACATAAAATGCATTCGTTTCTCAAATATGTGCATCAACCAGCCCCTAATTTTGTTTACAACATATCACATGGCATCATGTCACTGGACAGTTTGAACAACTTAATTTTTTTAACAAATATATTTTTGTCAACTCATATATTGCCATCAAACATTGTACAAATAGTTTAATCCCATACTTGAAAGACTGTAAATTGGAAAATTTAATGGCATAACGTGATTCACGTATAAATACAAAAGTTTTATTTAGCCGTTCAAGGACAGAATTCGAATGACGAACACAATGAATATAATGAAAACGACAAGCAAGCAACCGGCTTAATTTGGACAAGCTTGAGCCGCTTTCAAATCTAAAGTAAATATAAAACGGATTAATTATAAATTTAGTCCTTGAAGTTGCACCAAAATTTTAAGTTGGTCTTTCAGGTTTGTTTTGTTTGAGCTACTATTTTTACGGTTAGATTAACCTCAACTCTGCATGTATCCTGTTAACGCCACTACGTACTTATTGGATTTTAATCCTATTTGCCACACAAAAGATTTAATCATGCTAAAAATGGAACGACAAAACCCCGAATCTCTTTTTGTTCGACTTCGGACATTAGTACTACATTTTAATAAGGCGTGAAACTAATTGAAAGTAAATTGTTTCATCGCGTAATCGATATTATTTTAGCACTATACAGCAATGGAATCAGACAATCCTATTAACACCATTATGTACTTTTTGTATTTTAATCCTATTGTCACACAAGATTTAATCATGTTAGAAATGGGATGACAAAATCCCGAAGCCAGTTTTGATCGACTATGGACATTAAAACTAATTGAAAGTAAAGTGTTTTGTCAGGTAGTCAACATTATTTTAGCACTGCATTTCAATGAAATTAAACATTACGTTTATTTTAGTTCTGGAACTCTTGTTCTAAGCGCTTGAGCGCTGATGCGATACTTCTCCTTGCACGGTTTATTCCTTCCTATTGTAAATTGAATTCCTTCAAGTCTTTTTCAAGTCCAATACAAATCATTAACTCTCAATTAAACTTCCAAATTGAATTCCAATTAGAATTTCCAAGTTGACTTCAAATAGAATCCCCAAATAGTTTTTCAAATAGAATTCGAGTCTCACCCTAATTCTAACTTTAATAGTGTATGAGTAGGATTTGATGGATTTAGCCAGGTCCATTTACATCATTTAATTTTTATCTTCAACATGTCCATCGAGTGTATGTGGCCTTACTTTTTTTGGAAGTACATGCACAATCTCTTATCTTAACCCAATGTCTACTATATAGAAGCTAGACTGAAATTTTTGCTGATTTGGAACTAAATATACTATAAGAACCAACTTGAAATTTTACTACAACTGAAGGGAGCAAATCTGTAATTAACTGCAATACATGCATCATGTCCAAAACGAGTCATTTGACACAAGAAAAAGCAGTTTAAAGACAACAAGAAATTAATTATTAGACATTCTTAAGGCATTAATACAAGAAAAGCTAAACACGTACGCACCATTGGCTTGTATATATGTCACTATATATAACTCAGAATCCTCACCAAACCAGAAACCATAAGATTCTGCCACATCAAAGGCCAAGAAGTTTATGAACACGCAAAGCCATCAATTCCAATTTCCTAATCATTATAAATTAGTTTAGAGCTTCAATTTTCAAAGAATTTTGAGAAAATCCCAAGTGTTCTGCAAACATGAACACAACATCATCATCAGTTAAGAAGAAGATGAAGAATAAGATAAGATTTAGCGACGAACAAATTCGGTGTTTAGAGACCATGTTTGATTCTGAAACAAAAATTGAGTCGAAGAAGAAGGTCCAGCTTGCAAGAGAGCTGGGCTTGCAGCCTCGACAGGTTGCGATTTGGTTTCAGAATAAGAGAGCCAGGTGGAAATCTAAGCTACTTGAGAGAGATTACAGCATACTCATGGATAATTACAAGAGTCTTGCTTCAAGATTCGAAGTCTTGAAGAAAGAGAAGCAGTCCTTGCTTGTCCAGGTAATTATTCAATTTTACTCACTTCTTAACCGTCATGTTTAGACAATTTGAATGTGCTTGCTGAAAGTCTAAATTAAGCCCCTGTTTGGACCCCATTATTTGACATTTTTAATAGTTGAAAATTTTTGAAATAGTGATTGATGAAAAAATGTGTGGTGGAAAAGTAATGAAAAGTTTTAGATTTGTGTGTAATATTATTTTATTTGATGAATGTGTGGTTGTAATGAAGAGAGAGAAAAATTTAATGTAATGTAATTTAATTTAATGGGGGCCAAACAGGGGCATGATTGCTTCCTGTTTGGCCCCCATTATTTTGCATTTTTTATGGTTGAAAATTTTTGGAATAGTGATTGATGGGAGAATGTGTGGTGGAAAAGTAATGAAAAGTTTTAGATTTGTGTGTAATATTATTTTATTTGATGAATATGTGGTTGTAATGAAGAGAAAGAAAAATTTAATGTAATGTAATTTAATTTAATGGGAGCCAAACAGAGGCTAAGCCCCATGTTCGACAACTGTTATTCGGGAAAAACGATGGCTTGAATAGTGACTTTTAGGAGAATATATTATTAAAAAGTGGAAAAATTTTGAATTTAGCTGAAAATGAATATGTAAAAAAAGAGTTTTCAAATAATGATTGTCAAACAGGAAAATGTTTAATCATGGAATTTCATCTTAAAATATCATGAGGAGGATTAGTCAAAATCCTCGAGTGTTCGTTACATATTCTTCCCTCAAAAATCCCTTCCAAACAAGCTCGATATCTATTATATTGAGCCTTGTTAAGAGTAGTTTATCCTTAGGGCTTGCTTGGGAGTTTTGGGGTGACTTTTTCAAAATATCGATTTTGAGCGATTTTAATAACAGTTTATAAAATAGATCAACTCTTGCTTGAGAGTTTATTATTTATCGATTCTGAAAGTTTTTTTAAAAATGATAAAAATATATATGTGCCCTTTACTAAAAATTTTAATTTCTTCTTTGAAACTTTGTTCATCATAAGTGATATTTTATTTATAAGTGATTTTTTTATATGTAAGTTAGATTTTTTACTTAAAATAAGTAACTTTTTTATATTTTATAAGTGATTTTTATCTTATTAGTAGTATTTTTTACTTTATAAACAAATATTTATACAAAAGTTATTTTTATCTTATACTTTTTTACTTACAATTATTATTTTTTAATTGAAAGACAATATTTTGTTTATAAATAATGTTTTTAGTTAATGTATTTTTATTTATTAGTTTTAAACAAAATATGTTGGTTGTAAATAATTACTTTATAAATGATAAAATTAAAAGAGAATATAAGAAGTAGTTAAAACCCACCGATTTGGTGAATTTAAAGAGCAATCATGTTACATGTACATTAACTTTTATATTAAATTTGACCTCTTTTGACGTACAATACATATCCATTAATTTTTAAGACACCCTTTCACATCACTAGCGAAATTTTTGACACATAAGAAGGATGTCAACAAGAATGTACAAATAACTTAATTCTTAAGCAAAACGAACGGTCAAAATTACACTACATCGATTTTAGGTAGTTTTAAAACTATCCAAAATTTATGCCCAAAAAAACCTAGCAAACATCAATTTTCACCTTCTCTCATAAACAATGTTACCCAAAATTGGTCAAAATCGGTGAAACAAAAACCCCCAAGCAGGCCCTTAGACTGCTTACGATTCGCATTCTGGATAGATTGCATTATTCATACCCGCATAGGCAAATGCATTTTTAATAATCAACATGGTTTTTGACAAAGTGATCTTGAACAGTTACAGAAGCTGAAGGATATTCAAGAAAAGGCTGGAAACAGCAGCAGCAGCCATGATGGAGAATCAGATATTGCCAATGGAAATAACATCAAAAATGAATTTGAAGCAGCAGAACTGAAGCCAAACGTATTGGGAAAACATGTTTTTTCGGATGATGAAAACAGCACGAGATCTGCTGCAGATTATTTCAACAGGTTGGATGAAGAAGTTGAGCTTTTGAAGATGGTGGAAGCTGCAGATAGTTCATTAACATCTCCTGAAGATTGGGGCAGTCTTGATTCTGAAGATATTCTAAACCCGCCAACAACTAGTTATCAGTGGTGGGATTTCTGGTCTTGAATGAATTGAATAATTTATAACCAGCCTGGAGGAATTGTGTAATTTAAATAATTTTCCACCTGTTGGTATATATTATTATCACTCAGCATCAGAGAATGTTATCTTGTATCTCTTGCCGTCATTTTTTGAACTACAAATGCTACCTCTGAGAGAGAGAGAGAGAGAGAGAGAGAGATTTAGCTTCAGAAGCCAATTGGATACATTTATTAGAGTTGAAATGTATAGTAGAAATTGCATTCCCATTGGGGAAGAGTTCCAGAATTTCTAGTGCATTTTGCTTATGATATTTGGCTAGCTACTTTAAAGACAATTTCTAGAATTCTTATTGTTGAGAATTGTTAACAAATGGTTATCATTTTAATTGATTAAAGTCGCATTCTTCAACTGAAGGTGCAACTTATGGAACCACCTTTTTACTAAGTAATGGACGCATGAGATGTCGTCAAATGTCACCTCCAACGTTGTTGGATTTGGAGACCACCTGATTGCATGTCCGTTGGCTGACTTATGGGAAGTGGTGATTGGATTCAATTGTCTTCAATTCTGTTTTGTGTTCCTGGAAATGTGAATCTAGGGAGTTTTGGTTTGTTATGTTTTAAGTGACAATATTTGTGTTAGAGAGAAAAAGATAGTAATCTTGGAGTGGTTTTGTTTGTTTGAATCGATCCATTAGAAGATAAATTGGCTGTCTTGGCTTAAATTGACCCATTAGATGATAACTTGTTTGTAGACGAGCTCGCTGGAGGTAACCTTGCATAGAAGTACTAGACATAAGAGTCCCTTCTTATGTCAGATTAGGACACTTGCGCAATAACTCCTTGAACCTCTCTCAAACTTTTACAAATTCATCTTCATCATTCAAATAATATTTTTCATGACATTTTGAAGAAGAAAAAGGCAACCGTGTTGTGGTTCTAATGAGAGCAATTATGCATGCCTAAAAGTCTGACAAGAAAAATTGCACCTAAAGCAGAGATTGTATTCTCATCGTATGACAGAAGATGAATTGTTGGAAGATCACTGGCTTTGTTTAAAAAAATCATCGCTGATTTGGAGATTTTAGAGGTAAAGTATGATGAAAAAGATTTTGCCTTAATTCTTTTGTGTATGTTGCTCATTTCGTTTACTTGGTTTAGAGATATGATTTTGTATAGTCTTGATAATTTCACCATTGAATATGCGTATGATGATTTAGTTTCAAAGGAGAAGATGAAGTATCAATTGGATCGAAGACTAGAGATGGAGAAGACGTTGTTCATCGTGGTCATGGAAGGGGAACGTCGAATTCTAATTTTAGTAGTTAAGTTTGTTTTTATTACAAGAAAAAATAACACATCAAAAGGGATTGCAACAAGTTGCAGAATAATTAGAAGGGAATGCAATCAGACACTTCAAGTGAAGCCAATGTCGTCTATTTTTTTACGGCGACTCCAATCTTGACGAGGATTGGATTATGGATTCAGCTTGCATTTTTCATGTGTCCCAATCAAGATTTGTTTTCAGCATATGAAACTGTGTCGAAAGGTGTCATGGTTATAAGCAACAAATTCGAAGAAATGACGCATCAAAAGGGATTGCAACAAGTTGTAGAATAAAGATAAGTTGTCTGCAAATTAGAGGAGAATACAATTAGGTACTTCAGGTGAAGCCGATGTTGCAAATTGCAACAAGTTGTAGAATAAAGATAAGTTGTCTGCAAATTAGAGGAGAATACAATTAGGTACTTCAGGTGAAGCCGATGTTGCGGAGAATTATTTGAGTGATGGAGATGTTTTGGCTATTTCTGATGGCGACTCCAATTTTGATTATGGATTGGAATCTGGATTTAGCTTATGCTTTTCATATGTGTCACAATCAAGATTTGTTTTCAACATATGAAACAGTTTCAAAAGGTGTCGTGGTCATGGGAAACAACGCACTTTTTCAAGTAGTTGGTATTGGTAAAGTCAAACTTATGCTATTGGATGAGACATTTTAAACACTTGATCACGTTTGACAAATTCCAGATTCGAAGAAAAATCCCATCTCATTTGCTACTTTTGATTCAAAAGGGCATGAGTTCAATGGTGGATGTGGATGTGGAGGTGGAGGTGGAGGTGGCGCTTTAAAGGTTTGTGAAGGTGTCCAAAATGTATTGGATGAGCGGAAAAAATCTCATTTATACATCTTGGAAGGTCGTGCAGAATTAGTGAAAATTAATCAGCAAAAGTTTAGTACCGTTGTGGATATTCTGTTTGGTATGGTACCGTTGGGACTTAGTTTACGGTCCTTGTTGAAGAATACAATTTAGTCGAATTCAAAGGATATGAGTAATTCCGCTTTGCAACCATCACATACAGTATCATCGTATTCAATTGCTAGGGACCGACCCATTGGAGAAAGGTACGTGAGAGCTGTTTTTGGTGTGCATGCTTTAAGTGTATTTGAAGGTATTAAGTCTAGCAAGGGGCTTTCTACAAAAGCATTTGAGTTATGCTACATGTATAAAGTTATGTTACAAAGTTGGTTGATAAAATAACATCTACACCAATCATTTTAAAAACAGATCTTTAAATCATTAGAAATCAACAGTCTGGATCTTGCCAACACACTTTGTAATCCAACTTTTGTAACTCAACTTTCTACAAATATCTTTATTGAAAGCATTAAGTGGAGTTGATTCTGTTTTAGGGTATGTTTCAACCATGTTTGGTATATTTTAAATGATTTATGATTTTTTGGAAACTCAAGGTAATTCTGTATAATAGTGCTTGAATTTGTTTATCCTAGTTGGATATTGTGTAAGAAGTGAAGAATTTTTGGTTCATTGGAGAAGTTAGTTTGATTCTTATTGAAGAGTTCAATTCATTCCTTGTACTCAAGTTTTTTTTCCTGGTGGAGAAATTTTGGAGTTACGTTCGTTGTAGTGGAATTTGTGTCAGGGTAGAGAATGTTGGGTTTGTGACCCAAATTCATTTAGGATTTGTGTGGTTTTGTGCATTAGGCCTTGAAGACGTCTAAATGGGGTCCATGGAGAAAAAATGGATTGACGAAGCTAGCCTACCACTAACTAGACGCTCGAGCAACAAGATAGAATTTTAAACAGCGGATGCCGCTCGTCGGTGTTCAAGTAGTGCGCCAGCGCTCGAGCGTTGCTATCGTCCAGGTTTTCCTTGTTTTGTTTATTCCACGAATTTTTTGACATTTCCATCTTTAAGACTATTATTAGGATTTGACACGTACCCCTACATATACTTGGCTACTCTTCATAGTTAAAATAGGTTTTACCTCATTATTATTATAAGTTGAAATTGTGTAGGAACTCAACATTGTTGTAATTTCTATCTTCATTATAGTTGAATAAAATATTCAATTCCTCTGCTAAATTAAATTATTGTTTCTTGTGTTCTTGTTGTTTGCAATCAATATTTCATCGTGCCGAATAATCTCATCCCGTTTCTATTAGTAACTTTAGCTGGTGAATGGTATCGGTACTTAATTTTTGAACCACATAGTTTCATGTAGTAATATTGCCCACGATGTGTGATTCTAACTATTCTCTGTGAAAATAGCCTCATCATTAACACCCTGGTAGGTGAAGTTACTAACAACTTTAGGAAGAGAGAAATATGCCTAGGTGGATTTTTATTGGACTTTTCGTAAAATTGAAAGTGAAGCAGTAAGGAATAGAGAATTTATATCCGATAAAGGTCCAACTGTTGGAATAATAATGAGATGCCATTAGGTCGGAGTTGAACCCGTATGTAGGGCACGCAATTCTTGACTGCTTTGTACTATTAGTGTGGCCATAAATTCTCCAACTTGCATGTTGTTCTCATCAATCACAGTTCAACCATTATGATTTCTTGCTATTTTATTGTGCATATTTCTATTCTATCTGTCTAAACTTGAATCTACGTTCGAATTTTCGGGTCAAATAGCAATAGATCATCTCGTGTCGAACTTTGAATGCAAGAAACCTAAAAAGAAAGAAGAAAACACTATAGTTTTGAAAAGAAAAATTAAAACCTAGAATAAATCAAATTCGAATTAAAGCTAAAATTAAAATTAAGAAACTAACTAAATAAGCTACAGTTCCTGACAACATCATCAAAAACTTCTTGTGCTAGTAGAATTTCACAATACGATATTTGTAGCCAGGTAATAAAGTACGAATAGAGAATTGTTACCATGATGAATAAGTTTTAAGTAAATTTCTATTAATACTAACTTTTAAATGAAATGACACCATTTGTAGAAATTTATGATGGCTAAGTAAATTGTAAAATTAACTAATTATCAAACTGTTCAACTAACTAAGAAGCGTTTATGAAACTCAATTAATGAAAATAATTGTGACTTTGAATCCCTCTACATTCTTTCATTTTAATAGAAACTCACAATTTTTTCATAAGATTTATTTAAATTTGACGAACGCTGTTCATATTTTATTTAACAATTCTCGAGTAATATTAAAACTATCATTAGATACGATTTTACTATGTTTTTATGAAGATGCGAATTAGATGTATTAAATCTCAAGAACGTTCAATAAGATCATGCAAAGTATAACGGTAAATTTATATCCCTTATAGGACTTTAGAATGATTGTTATAACATTATAAATATAAATAACAAATCAAGTCAACTATTGGCCAATTAATTGAAAAGTATTGAAAGCCTAACAATCATTAAAATAATAATAATAAATATTATAGTTAAAATATGGAGATTAACATTAAAACATCAATATGCTTCATCATTATCCTAGCGTCTATATAATTAATCGAGCATCGATCATGACATTACACAAACACAAATTGAATTGATAGCACAACACTTGAATTTAAAGTGCAAAAAGAAGATGGTAGGTAATCTTGAATTCTTGAATCTATCTTTAAGGAAAAAATGCGGCAACGGTCCTTAACTTTTTTATTTTTTGTAGACTTTACCTTAACCTTCAATTTGTAATTGTGAAGGTCCCCAACCTTTCAAAAATATGCAGTTGAGGTTCAAATGGATGATTTCATGCAATTGAGGTCCAAATGGATGAAAATCGTCTATTTGACCGTTAGTTGACCAATATTTTACAAAAAAAATTAATAATTTGATCATTTTAAGTAGGAACATTTCTGTCAATTCCATGACGACATTATATTTTTCAATATAAAAAAAATAAATCAAAGCAAGAGGTTATCTTCTTCACCCCACCCCCACCCCAAAATAGAACCCAGAAAACTCACCGTCTCTGGCCGTCGATTTCCCTCTCCCAACCATCCATTGAATTCCTTAAAAACCCAACACATCTCTATGTTTAAATTTGATGATGTTCCACCATGAATATTGCTCTCCTAGAGTTGGCAAGACTATCGGCAGTGAGGTGTGACCATGGGTGTGACTTGTGTTGATTTTGATCTTTTGTGATTTTTTATTAATCTTTTTTTTTTTTGGGTTTTCCTTAGATGTTCGACTGTCCTTTCTAGAACCTGGATCTCAAATATTTTCTAATTTTAATGTTCAATGATTTTTCTTTCTATTGTGTTTTAGGTTCTTCCTCTTCACAATGGAAAAGTTGGGTTTGACGGTTTGATGGTGATGGTTTTGGTTTGATGGTGATGGTGGCGGTGGCGATTTACGTTTTATAGTGAGATAGGTGGTTGTGGCCGGTTGATGGTCGACGGTGGTGAGTTTTCTGGGTTGGTTTTGGGATGACGAAGAAGATAACCTTTTGATTTGAATTTTTGTTTTTTGATTTAATTATCCCTTATTATAATTGTATTTATATTACAAAATATAAAGTTGTCATGAAATTGACGAAAATGTCCATACTTAAAATGATCAAAATATCAATTTTTTGCAAAATATTGCTCAACTAACGGTCAAATAGACGGTTTCCATCCAATTGGACCCCAATTGCATATTTATGAAAGGTTAGGGACCTACGTTGGCACAAATTGAAAGTTAATGTAAAGTCTACAAAAATTAAAAAGTTTAAGGACCGTTACTGCAATTTTCCTTTTAATGATTCGTAAATAATCTTTTTGAAACTCATCTCTTTCAAACTCCAAGAAATTGTATGAATTGATGTATATGATTATGTGTTTATGTATCAAAAGCTTTCCCTTGAATGATAGAGAAAATATGTATATTATAGTCCCAAAATTAGATCAAAACTTGTGCCTCAATTGCATTCCTTGTAAAAGTTGAATTAAAATGGGAAACAAAATAGATTGCCCGGGATGCCATGCAATCACATGGTACAACTTCTTGCGCTGCATGTTTAGCCCTCTGCACTTGCAGATGGTCAATTTCCCATGCTTGCAATCGCATGGTGTGATGCGTGTCCTTTTTTTTTTATTCTCATTCAACTTGGTACTTGGATTTCTTCTTTGATTCATCTTGAGTCCTTTTTATTTACACCATCGGTCCTTCATCTTTCAATCTTACACTTTGATCCACATCAACTGCAATTGTCTGAAATTTATCTGTCTCAAGCTTTGAAAGTTTACAATCAAATCCCCGAACTTTCCAAATGTAGAATTTGGCTTGCGAAACTTGTGAATCTCCTCCAATTAGCCTTCAAATGCTTAACATGTGCAATTCAGTTAGCTCAATTGCTACAAATAGACTCCAATCAACTCAAAATCACATAAATTCGCGTCAATTGCGTCCAAGTCAGGTTTTTTTTCCCCCTACAGTTAACATAATTACAATATATTAGTTAGATATCCATTCAATTAGCAATAATTTGTCCAGTATAAAAGCACATATAAGAGTATCTCCAAGAGATTCTTTAAATGCAAAATGCTATTTATTTTAGAGAGTTGATGCTTAAAAATGAGCCAAAAAACCTTTCTATTTTAACTTTTTAAAATAGAAAGTGAGTTTGGTTCTTCAAATTTAGATAGCATTACAATGATTGCATTTAATAAATCACACATTTCAATACTCTACTTCTTAAACCATATAAACCACAATTAAATTGATTGGTCAATTCACATATACAAAATTATGTTAAATAAAATATGAAGAAAAATCAATAAATGTCTCTGAGAAAAACAAACATAAGAGCTAAAATAGAGAGCTTATTGAAGTGTACAAAAAATCCGACTCTTTAAATTTAAAGATACTCTCTAAATACATAAGATGCTCTAAGCATGTAAAATATACTTATTAGAAGCTAACTATCGATCATCATTGATAGAAGCTCGACCTAACACTTAAAATATCAATATTTAGATTCAATGAGCAAAGCACATCATAGGAATGATTGTAAACACTATATGTGTCCTGAGGTAAAAGTGTCTAGCATACATAACAATAAAGTTAAGAATAATCTACCTAGCTTTTAATAGACTTATATGAACATTCATTCCTAGAATACTTTTGTTATACAAGTATTCTTGGCAAGACTACTAATATTAAGTATCAATGATCGCGTCGTTTGCGAAGTGGTTTGCCAGCTATTTAAGATACTCATGAAATAAAGTAGGACATTGGATACATGTCTTAATCACGTATTGGTTTATTAACACTGTTAAAAGATTTTTCAAATTTGTGCGAGTGTTTTCGGTTAGTCATATAGGGTCGTTGGCCTAAAATTGATTATTCTTTATGAGACATTTTTCATCATTTTTGAAAACGATGGAGAATTGTTGGATAGGTTGTTCTAAAATGTTATTTAGATATTGTACGATCAAAGAATATTCTCTAGTCAAGGATGAAGACCATTATGAAGGTTCTAACAATGGAGGTGGCGAGGGTCGATATAGCTGGCTAAGTTCGGCCAGCTTGCGAAGAACAGGCCTTTTCAGTACCCTTTTTAGTCCTAATTAAGTTTATATAATTCACAGTTGAAGTGCTTTGACTCTAGTGAAGGTATGTAACGATCTTGGAATGTGATATCATTACAATCTACAAATAGATTGTTTTGTTTCCTAAGGAACTCTTGTAATATTCTTCATTTTTAACTTTAGTGAAAGAAGAGCCTCGATCTAGGGGTGTCAATCGGATGGGTCGGGCCGGGTCGCCCGCCAACATATGAGCTCGGTAACGGCCCGGGTGAAAAAAAGTCCGTCCGCTACGGTTTTCGGACAGGTTCCGAGTTGGCCCACAAATTTTGGACTACAACCCAATCCCGCCCACTGACCCATCCGGGTCGAGCTCATACGGGTCGCGGTTCGCGGGTCACGGGTGGCAGGTTGTTCCAAGAATTTTTTATATTGATAACAATTTTTTTTTTTTTTTTGTTAAATGTAAACAAGAATTGAACAAAATGATAAATTCATATTTATACCAAGAAATATTTATATGAAATTCAAATTTAATGTTCCATGAATTATTTATAAC